>JBCJKH010049344.1:0-23001 GCA_039877255.1 Loriculus beryllinus
AGTTAACCCGGCCTCAGATCCTGCTCCAGCTGGGAAAACAACTCCAGCAGCAACCAGTGGCTGGAAAGATGCTGGGGATGGGAAGAAAGAAAAACACCGAACAGTTCCCAACCCCAAGCAGGGGCTCTCGTTAGCTCCCTGCTCACTCCCTGCAAAAGTCCTTTTAATGAGGCTTCATTAAAGGGCAGGGACCGGCGCCGCGTCCTGCAGCTGCAGACACCTCAGCTTTGCCATTAGCACTGGAGGGTGCCGGCAATTTCAGCCCCGCTGGCAATCACCGGTTTACTGGGTTTGCTGGGCTTTGGTTTTGGCTCCCTTCTGAAGGGGGGGGGGGGGGGGGTACAAACCCCACATAGCTTTTGATGGAGCTGGAGACTGGGCACTGCTCCGAGTGAGGTTATCAAAGACTTCAGGTACCCCAGACGCAGCTGAAGTGCAGGGAAAGAGAGACTCACCTCATGTTAATGTAAAAACAAATACTGCAACACAGAATCTAACCCCATTCTGTCTTTGATATTTTCTAACCAAAGGGGCAGTCCCAGAGGTGAGAGGAGGAAAAGCACATTGTGCATTTCTGAGATTTTCCAGCGCTGCTCGGGGCTCCTGAGGTTACACCTTGTACATTTATTTATACACGGGTGACTTAATTAGATGTTCTTCTGTCTCAAGTGGCAGCGAGATGAATCAGCACTCTGTATACGTGCAAGGTCTATGCTCAAGACCAGCTCCCAGCACCTCACATCCCCATCATTCCAAAAGGTCCTGGCAGGGGAAGGGGCTGCCCTGCCCCAGACCCAAACCCAGTGCTGTGTGTTCTCAATGTGCCCTTCACAGCCAGTGGCTCAAAGCAGGGACATCCCCACATTATCAGTTGCATCTCAGGCTGAAGAGACCCAAGCCCTAGCATGCCCCTGGCTTTGATGGGCTCAAGCAGAGACAGAGGGTAGGGGTAGGACTGGAGCTTGTCCTGCCTATCCCTTCCCTCTCATCTGTGGAGCTCACCAAAGATCAGCTGGAGCTCATGCTGCTATAACTTGTCAGGCAGAAAAGCCAAAGAAAGCAGAAGAAAAGGCTTCTTGGGGTTAACGTTGTTTCTTTCCTGCCTTTGCATGTCCCAGCTCCCCAGCCCTGCAGGCACCAAGGAATTGCTCTCACCTTTCAACACATGTCCTCTGAGGAGCTGGGGAGAAGCTGCTCTTTGCAGAGCTGAAGTCATTTATCCAATACCTCATTAAGAAACCCAGATAAGCATCTGTAACCAGTTCACCCCACAAAGCCCAGCTATGGACCTGGATCCAAGGGACATTTGGGTCCTTCAGGGCCATGTGTGTATGCCCCATCTGCTTTGAGCAGGGCCCTGGGGTGGCCCGTCACACCACAGAGCATGGACAGAGCCCCCAGCACGTGTTGATGCTGCAAAGGGGCCCTGACTTCTACACTGAGTTCTGTTGCACTGATTTTTATCCAGCAGAACTGGTCCCTGCTGTTTTATAAGCGAAGCCCACGCGGTCACGTTCCGAGTGATGCAAGGCTGAATGACAAAGTTTTACACCCAGAATCTGGCTTCATTTTTCATCAATGTTTTCATGTAACGTTGCCAATATCATATTATGAAGAAAATGCATGACTCTGTCAGCCAGATGTCTGCGCTCCAGCATGTGCATTGGCAACCAGCAATTCCTCCTGGCTCCGGAGAGGTGCTGCCCACCTATTCCAGCTCCAGCAGTTCCATGGGTGGGAAGCACAAAGCAGGTGCTGATGCCCAGGGCACTGTGCAGGACACAATGATTCTTCTCAGCTTTCTCTTGCTTTGACTTGGGCAGGATTCTTTTGCTGGCAGATGGGAGTGGGTTGCAGCATTATTTGATTGCTACCTATTTATGGCAGTCCCACAATATTCTGTTCCACCAGGCCAAGAAGCCATCTGCAGGGGGTTGGACATGTGAGTGGGAAGTCGTCATGAGTTGCTTTTCTTCAGCCCAGTGATTATGCAAGAGAAGATGGAGTGTCCGATCTGCAGCATTCGGCTGCAGAGATGGGTCTCTTAGAGGGGCAGGGATGGACGTGCCATCCCCAGCAGTGTCTGGTGGGACACGGTGTCCTGCCTGGGGATGGAGGTGACAAACCACCATCCCTGCATCATTCAGCACTTCATGGGAGTTGCAATCTGCTCCCATGTCTTTGTTGAGCCTAGCTTACTGCCAGACTTTGCTACTCCAGATGCAGATGGGTTTAGGGCTTGGAAAAAAGCCTCTTTGCATCTGTATTTTCAGTGAGAAACTATGATTTAGCGAGGAAAAGCAGAGAGATAGAAGCCTGGCTAACCTGGCACCACAACCATTGCCTGCTGAACTCCCCTTGTGAAGCAGCCTTCTGCAAACAAACACCTCCATTACAAGCAGTCAAAAGCCTCCCCGGGGTAAAAGCTCCAAGAGAACTGTCCCTACTCCAGCACAGAAGTGAATTCAGTAGGAAAAGAGCTTCCCAGGCCTTTGCATGGCTCTGGATGTCCCCTGAACTCCCAGCCCAGCGACTGAACCCCACTGTCCATGGGAGCAGCTGAGAGGGTTTAGGAGAGGCTCATCTAGCTCCAGCCATGACACCTCGGAGCAAACCTCTCCCTGTACCTGAGGCTGCTGCTGTTATTACTTCCACAGCAGAGACAATGTGATTTATTGCAGGTTTTTTATTTCCCAGTGGTTCATCCAGGGCTGTTTGTGTGGGGAAGATAAACTGTCTCATCATTACCCTGTCTCCAATCGGATCACATCTTCAGTTGCTCTGTGGAGAAGGTGACATGTTGACATTTTGGTCTGCTCTGATACAAAGATAACAACAAAAAGAGGAGAAAGAGGAAAGGCATCAAGTGCAACTCTGGTGCTAACTCCAAAATAACATCATCTTGGCCTTTCCTTGGACACCAGTGCACACATACATGACTCTGGAGTCACCGGTGTGATGTTACCTGCATACATATAGGAAATTGTGGGGGTTACCTGCATACATATAAGAAATTGTGGGGGTTCAGAGTGGTCAATGCATGCTCCCAGCTTTGCCTGCCAGGGGTTCCGCACCCAGAGCAGCATCTTCTGCTCATGCTGGGGGTGCTTGGGATGCAGTGATAGATGTGAGATGGGGTCACACACAGCCATGACACTCGTACCTGTTTGGGAAGTGGCACTTGGTATGTAGGGCATAAGCTCCCCAGAAAACACTGGGAAGTTCTGCTGCTGTCATTAGGCAAAGGAATAGCATGACCAGATGCTCTGAAAGAGACTCCTGGATTCATCAGTGAACAACAGAGAAGCCACAATGATTAAACATATGAGACAGTGGAAGACAACAGAGGATTAATTTCAGCACTTCATTAGGGTACCTCTAATCTTCCCCTTCATCATGATCTCCCTTCTCTTCCCCTCCCTAGATTGTCCACATGTGCTTCCAGAGACCATCCTTCAGGGAAGAGGGAGGTGTGAGATATGCCAATGTTTATTTTAACAGCTCCTTTTTTAGGGCTCTGCTGTGAACACGCTCCTCCTGTTGAATGGGCTTGTTGCTATGGGATAAAGTGATCCATGTTCTCCAGTTCTGGACTGTTTGTCCTCTCTACTTACACTCAACTCTCATTCCTTGTTGAAAGACACCCTTGGGTGCAACAGTGCCTTGGCTGTGTGGACCCATAGAGCATCCTACCCTGCTCCTACATTCCTGCTTCCAAGGAATTTACTAGCACCCACTAGATTGATGCTCAGGCTCCTGCCGTGAGGACTCAGGGTTGGGACAGGTGGGTGTTTAACAGAGCAGAGCACTTATAATATTGATGGAATAGATTGGAATTACAATACCAATTCTGCATTTAATAGTTAAAAATGCAAAACACATCAGAGTAACACTGGACTCAGGCCTGGCAGCCTGGCTCAGCAACAGCAGCTACTGCTGTATGCTATCAGCAGAGAGCATTACAGCTCCTAACACAGTCCATTAGATACCACCACCCCCAGGACAAACGTCTTCCGAATCCAGAGCTGACAGCCATCGTGTGCAAAGGCCGATTGCCCTTCCACAGGTTTTATCCCATCTGGTTTAGCTGCAGAAGCTGTTTTTATGCCAATGGCTGGAACGTTTCACAGCTCTTTACCCTGCCGGGGCTCCTGGCCCTGGCTCCCAGCCGGGACCAGCAGCACTGCACTCATCACCACTACAGTGAGTAGGAACATCTGGCAGTGGCAGAGCAGCTTCTTTTCACTGGCATTATGCTAACACAATAACCATGGCTGGTAATTTAAAGCCTGACAGTTTCTCCTCTGCAAAACGCAGGTTTATGGAGTCTTTGAAAGAAAATGTTATGGCTAAAATCTGGGCACAGAGCCCTGCTCACTTAGAGCAACTCATCCTCTGCCTTACTGCAGCAGCGGCTCTGCTCCAAGCACCTGCACTTGAATGGTAACATGTTAGGTACTTCTGGATGCTCAGCAGAAACCCAGGATCACCTCCTGCAGAATGGCCTGTGCTTCCAGAGGCTGGTTTCCTTTCCAGGGATGGGTGGGATTTTGATCCTGAAGTCTGCAGAGGGCCAGCACCCAGACCTGTGTCCAGCAAAGAAGACAGGCACTGAGATGTGGCCTGGTAGCATCATCACCATCTCTACAGTAGTAGAGGATCACAGCCCTGATTTGCTCCATTCACTGCAAGCCTCAAATGACTCTGGCTACTGCTGCATCCATGATTTTTGCTGATTCTTCAGGGGAAATGATAAAAAGAAATGTGGAAGCCTGGAAACATTTCTCAGCTCCTGTCTGAGCATCGCAATGTGCTGTTCCGCCTGTGCATTGACAGCTGAAGGCTACCAGCTCTGGAGCACTGTGTGCAAAAGGATACCTGGGATGAGAGCACAAATATTTATGCTCAAAGACAGTGGGCCTGACCTAACACCTTTTCCTCAGTCTGACCTAACACCTAACACCTGATTGCAGTGCACACCTGAGCCTCATTCCTCAAAGTGCTGTTGGAACTCCAGCTCCCAGATCCCACTCCATGTCCCTGGGTCCTTCTCACCATGGCACTCCAGATCCAGCCCTTCATCCTTCCCTGAATACATTTGCTCCCAGTTTATCCCATGCTTCTGCTTCCTCATCCTGCTTGTCCTGCAAAGCAGAGCCAAGTGTGTGATGCCACCAGTGTTCTCCCTCCTGCAGCTGAGCTGAGCTGAGCTGACTGCCCTATGCCCATGGCCAGGATCACTGGAAGTTCCTCCTCAGCTCCTAATTTAAAGTCCCAGCACAGTGATTCAGGCCCACCCTTGGGGCTGTAGAACCTCAATAAAACTTTAATTGAATGGCTCCTTCCAAAGGGGACCTCCCCAAGTGAATGTCAGCCCCTCTGAGTGACCCTTTGCAGCCCCGCTATGCTTATTTGGTTATGGCACGCTATGGCCAATGTGATGGGGAAAGGAGACTGCTCAGACCACGGAGAGGAAGTGTTTTAACATTCATTCAGAGTGACAATGCCCTCGTGCAATATGGCTGGTAAATGCTAAATTGCACAGATGGCAGATTCATGTTTCCTGTCCCCGAGGTCCCTTGCTTGTGTTGCTGGGGGCTGGGTGCGCGTGCTTGAGGAAGGACCCACATTGCTGCGGCAGGTGCTCAGCTGCTTGCAGACACCTTGCTTTTGGTGCTCGAAAAGTGCAAAACATGGGGAAGTGTTCACAGAAGGGCAGGGAAAAGTGATGCTGAATTGGTGAGCTCTGTAAAAACCAGCTCAAAAGGGCATAAGGAGGGTGAGAAAGAGCTCAGCCTGCATCTGGAGTGAGGGAGCTCATTCGCTGCAAAGTAGACTCAGAGCTTGGAGGACGCTGATGGGCAGGAGGAAGCAGCATCCTCTGGACATCCACAGTAGCAGAGTGGCTGGAGGTGGCCCTAAGCCTCTGTCTGGGTGTCAGAGCCGGTGCTCTGGGATGCTGCTCTCCATCCCAGACCAATGCTGTTTCTCAGGGTCACTTCAACCTTCTCTTGGAGGACAGCAGATCCCTGTGCCTGGAACAGCCATGGAGAATACCTTATGTAATCACTCCTTTGCATGTCTCTTTCTATTCCTTTTTTGGCTTTATTTGACAGATTTGCTTAAAAAACAGCGTGGGAATACAAATGACATGTTCAATACAGATCAGCTCATGGCTGTACAACATCCCAAAGAACAGAAGTACCACATGATCACAAGTCATTGGTGCAGGCTGAGATCAAAAAGTCCAGCACAGGTCTCTCTGGCACGGTGCTGTTTGTCATGGCTTGCACTGATCCTTGCTCCCAGCCCTGTGCACACCAAAGCCACTTCCCTCAGTGATACATGTCCTCCTACAACGATTATACAACAGACCCTAAATGGCTGTGAACTCATACAGCCTAGTGCACCTGGGGACTATTTTACAGGAGGAGAAAGCTGTTTGGGGTTAGTTAAAGCTTTGCGAGCTGGTGCCTGTTGTGCTGCAGATAAGCTGCATCCTTCCTTTGTACTCATTGGATGTGATGTAAAGGTGGCCATTCCTTCCAAATGGTTTGGGAACCGTTTTGAAGAAGGAAATCACTTAATCCCCCTCCAGGTCCGCAGAGCCATTGCTGCTCCCCTTTGCTTCCCTTTGGCTTTTGCAGATTTCAGGAATTGCTCAACCCTGGGGTTGCCAATCAGCCATCCACCTCCTCCTGCCTTTGGCTGTTGCAGTAGGTCAGGCCATAGACTCATTGAGGTGGATCCTGTATGGCTCCGTGCTTCATAGGAGAGACCCATTTTTCTTCTGTGTTCATATCTGGGAGCTGCATTCATCCAGCTAACAGCTTGCACAGCACAGTGGATATAATCCATGCCCATCTGGCTTTTATTTATTCATGACAGGCCTAATCCTGCAGCGTGCTTGTCGGGAGGAGCTGAGTTTTGCAAGCTCCTTATTCACCCCAGAGGAAACACAGGGGCTCAGCACCTACCATCGTCGGGTAGAAGCACACCCAGGATAAATTAATACAAAGAGAGATGTGTACATTTGTTTTTACAGTGCTGTAAAAGCAGAATTATTAGGAAATCAGCGTGTAATTGCCCTCTTAATGACTCTATCCCTTCTGCACTCATTCAGAGGCATCTCTATTGTATCAGGTATAAAAAGAGCAGCTGCATTGACATGGTTTATGACTTTATTAAACCCAAGGATTGCACATAAGTAACTACCAGCTCCCCAGCTGTCCCTCCCCAGCGAAGGAAACGTGTGTTTTGGTGCAGGTCCAAGGCGCTTTGTCAACACTATGTATTAAAAGGCTCAACAATTCTAAAAAGTTTTAATTGGAAACTCAACCAATTGCTTTGCTGTGGTTTAATGCTCCAATATGGAGCTCTCAGATAATGAGGAGCTAATTAAGGGGCCAGGATTCATTTTTTCATGATAACTGTCTCCATATGGACTCCGCATTCGGTGCTTGCAGAACTAATGAAGGTCACAGGAGGAACAGCAAAGGAAAAAAGGAACATTTTTAGCTCTCGGTGTGATGATGCTAAGCAACAGCCAGGATTGTTGCCTGGCTTTTGGGCCAGGTGCTAAGCTTCATTTAATTCAACAGGACAGTCTGTGTAAGCACCGTGGCTGCATTTCACAGCCCACCGCTGCTCCCATGGGCTTTGCCACCGGTGGGGGAAGGATGAGCTTCAGTTCCTGTACATGAGCCCCAGAATCAGGGGTCTCCCCAGTCACACACATTGATAGGCGTGGGCTGGAGAATGACAAAGCGCCACACTGATGAGGTGCTGGGAGCTGCTTTGACCATGGTCTGGGCTGGCACCATGCACCAGCCATGCTGTATTCATGTCCTACCATGGCCAAAACCTGTGAAGGGGTCCTCTGGGTGGGCACAAGGGCTCCGGGGAATGGGATTGTCTCAGAGCAAAGGATAGAAAAGGACCATGGTTTGGTGAACTGCAAGAATGAGAACAAGCCCCAACAGATACCCCATTCATCCCAAGGCAGATGTGAACCAGCTGGAGAGCATTGGTTCGTCTGACTCAAAGGATGAAGGAACAGCAAAACCAAATCTCTCCACTTATAAACAGTCCTGATTTCAGCTGGGATAGGGTTAATTTTCTTCCACAACAGCTCAGCTGTGATGCTGGGACTCGGCATGGATAATGGGGCTGGGCACAGAACCTGGCTCCTGCATCAAACCTAAAGCTCACAAACATCTTCTGCAGTACTTTCAAATTAATCCCTTGTAAAATATTAACAGCACATAAACACACATGCAAAAGTGTTGTCAGGTGCTTCTCTGAAGTAACTCGCTGACTCCTATGGCTAAATTTGCCTCATGCACCAAATAGGTAAATCGCAGGCTACAGAAAGCAATCCTCTGGGATGTGCTTGTCTTTGAATGGCTCATCCACTTGAAAAGTAATACCTACCATTAAGTATATGACCATATGGCATCCATTTATAGAATATTGCACTACAGGCAAATAGGAGCAAGGTGCACCCCTTAAAGTGCTTTTCTCATCTCATTAACTTTGGGTCCATGTTACAGAGAAGCTTTTCTGTCTTTGTTGTGTTCAAGGGCGTTTTGTGCTGTTGAGTCTTGTCTTAAATGAATTGCGCTAGGAAAATGAGAATCTAAATGTAGCAGCGCCCTAAAGCAAACAGCATTATTTTGCCTTTCTGTAATTCAATTTATTTTTGCAGATCAATGTTTTGAAGCAAACGTATTCTTTTGTCCTCAAATCTTGCTTAATGTCAAAGCTGACTTTGGGTAATTTGGCATAGGAAGTGCTCCAGTAGCAGTGTGCCTGGCTGGGCTGGTGGCACATTCAGGTGATGCTCTGCCATGTCTGTGTGAAACATCTCCCCAAAACCAGACAGATGAGCTGGGACAATCCCTATGAACACCTACAGAGGTCTTAGAAAAGAACTGTCTGGTGCTCAGCGCAATCAGCACTGCTCCATGTATAGGGAGAATAATCTGCACCAAGAAACAGTTCAGCGTGTGGTACCTGACACCAGCCCTGGTTCAGAACTCCAGCAAGACTGTGGGAGCATCACCCCAGTGTGCTTGAGGTGCTGGGCACTTCCAGTTGCCTGCAAAGCCCAGCCCTGCTGTAGGCATCGGCGCCTGTCCCGTTGACTGCAGCAGTAGCTGGATCCAGCTTTACATCTGATAAACCCAGCGTGCTCTCCTTAAATGAGTTGGCACTGAAGAAACACATTAATTAAATAGAAATGACTGCAGGGGCCTTACAGCTTTTTGGCTTAACAGATTTCTCTTTTGCATTGAAGATCAATACTGCTGCAAATTACACCCTGGGTCTCTATCCCCCTTTTTTTAGCTTCTTGGAGGGAAAAGCACTGCTATATATTGAAAATCCCCACAAACCTGGCAGTCCAGAGCTTTGGAAACACGATGTGTAGCACAGAAACTGGTCCTCAGAGAGCTGTCCCCATTCTGGATACAGCCAACATTTCAGGAAGAGGAGTAGTGCTGGCACAGGGCAGTATCTTAAACCCGTGCAACTGGCTCAAACATCTGCATATGGAGGTTCATTCGTTGATTGTGGTTTAATCCAGCTGTGGGAAACCACAGATCAGATCATTTCAAGGTGTGTGCTGCTGTACTGCAGCATCCTGCAATGCTGTGAGGCCCCTGCTTCGGCAGAAACAAAAAGAGTGATTGTGTTGAGTGCTCAGGCCCCAAAAGTACCAGTTGCTCATCAGAACAAGCATCACTGTGCTAGCTGCATTAAATCAAGGGAGGTTTTTGCTAGCATGAAAGTACAGCAAATTCAGCACTCTAAGCATCTGAGAAGGAAAACGATCCGATTGCACCCGTCAGTCCAAGGCTCCGTGTCTCCAACTCTCATGAACATGACAGACAACACCATTTCCTCCTGTTGTTGCCCTGATCTCAATTACTGTCACCCCCCGACCCCACTCACAAAGGGAAGAGGCTGAGCAGAGCAATGCCAGCAGCCGCAGCCCACATCAGCTGGCAGCAACAGCACAAAAATCTTCCCTCCTTGAAGGAGTATCCGTGAGGCAATCCCACTGCAGGAGTCCTGCAGAGCAGAGCCAAACCCTCCATCCTCCCAGCCCCAGCTCCTCGCTGCTGGCCCCTCCTGGCAGTGGCTACCCATCGAGGGGGTTGGAATGAGATGATCTTTAAAGTTCCTTCCAACCCAACCATTCTGTGATTCCATGAATACTCAATTCAAGGTGTAAAGGAAGTCAGGATGACTGCTTAACTGTTACCCCCAAGCCCCCCCACTAATCCCTGTTACCCTTCTTGGTACAGAGAAGACAATGATCAAAGCAGGGAAGTCTCCTAGTATTTTTATTGTTCCTTAGATAACTGTGGATAGTACAAAGTTTTCCTCTTAAAAAAAAAATTAATTACCTTCACGTTTCCATAACCAGGGCTTCCCATGGGAACCTGATGCCACAGGATTTCCACAGAAGCCATTTCCAACCACCATAATGCTATGTAGATAGTATAACAGTAAGAGAATATTCCTGTAATTATCAACATGAAATCGGTTATCTGTGTATAAGGGTGAACACTGATCTTTTTTTTTCTTTTTAGAAACAAAACCATCATTTATTAATCCAAACTACATCATTGCATTTACAACATTCATTGCATAAACTGGACATACAAAGTTTTGCCACCTCTGGTAAATAACAGACATACATTATACAATATATTTGCTGAATACATAAGTTCAAACAATATGGGTACAACAACTTGTTCATAATACATACTTAAACCATCGTGTTTAATAGTTACTAAGACACAGATCCATGAGCTACTTCGGGTCTCAGCACAGTTAATCTAAGTGACAAGAACACAGTTGAGAGACAGTAGCTGCAATGGAAGGCGAAGAAAACTAACCTGTGATAGGTCTTGTTCAGACAGCAAGCACTCCTCACGGGTCAGCTTCTTCTGCTTCGAGATACAAATCACATATCCATCACAGCTGACCGGGACATCGAGGGGAATGTCCATGCAACCCACACACAGAAGAGAGCGAGTCTCCCAAGGATAAACCTTCAACAGTCATTGCCTTACTTTAGTATGTACTATAGGTTTGCTATTGGAACAGAAACAAAACAAAACCCAGACTGAAGTGGTTCCTTAAGTGCAGTTCCAGCTGCAAGTACATGGTTATTCGTGAGTCTATAACACAGGGCCAGACTTCTAGAAATGTAGAGGTAATGTTGATCTGTCGGGCTTATGCTGAATAATCCTCTGTGATGTTGGTATTAATTTTGGCAGCTGTTTATATGTTTACTTATTTAAAGAATGTTTTCTTGACATTAGTATTTCCTTTCAAATTCGTTTCTCCCTTTTCTTTCCTTTTTTGTTTCCTTTTCTAAATCAGTTTCTAAAGAAGGATGGACTACAACTCATCAGACCTGATGACGTGGAAGAGGGTGACATTGTAAAGTATTTGGTGCCCGTTGTTCCAGGCATAGAGGGCCCGATCCTTGGGGTTGTAGTCCAACATGGAAATGTGTGAGTACTTGTTTTGGAAGGGGATGTCGATGTACTCATAGGTGGAGGCGTTGGTCTGGTAGGCATAGTGCACCTTGGTACCTCCCGAGTAGCCGTTGGTGACATAGAGCGTGCCGCAGATGATGAAGGCCTCCCCTGCGCTGCGTTTTGGGTAGCTGGTGTTCCAGGTCTGGAGGCTCTGCAGTGTGTTGGGATCCAACTTGCTGATGACGATGTTTCCCGCATTCTGGTTGGTGGCATAGACGGCCCACAGCCCGTTCTCATCCACCATGAGGTCAATGTCCGAGTGGCCACCCCAGGCGTAGTGGTACATGTTGTTGTAGCCGGCATAATCCAGGCTGCGTGTCTTGAGAATGGTCTCTGTTTTCAAGTCAAACCTGATAATTATGTGGCTTTGGTATTTATTGAAATAGATGGAGCCATTGTAGACCACTTGACCGGTGCCTGACCATGGGTGAGGGAGACGGTGGGAGGTGAAATTGTCAGTATTCATGAAATCTGCCATGGATTTATATTCACGGACAAAGCGGTTGTTGTGGTAGCTGTCCATGTACCAGACCTGGGTGAGCAGCAGAAACACAAGGGGTTAGAAAACAGCAGAGACCCACTTGAGCCCTTTGCACATCACCTGAGAACTGAGCGGGGAGCAAAACCCAGAACAAGGCATCCAAGCCACTGGAAAATGCTTTGTCTAGGACCTGCCACCTTCACCCAGAAATAAACCCAATTCTTGGAACCCCAAATTAGCCAAGAAATCAATGGAACAGCAAAGCTTCCCCAGAGGTAACCTGGTATCTCCCAACAATTTCCTGGGACCTGCTCTGTGACTTGGCACCATCCTTCCAGAGGGCAATTATCATCTTTGGCTAGACCCTGCACATTATGTTGATGCTGCTCTTGCTTCCTGCAAACCCCATTGTGGCAGCACCCAGTGAATTATCCCAGCTGCTGTGCAGAACTCCATTAATGTGGCACACAGAAGCAGTGGATGTAATTGCTCATTGTCAAGAAAATTCAGGCAAAGTCCATATTGGTTTAAAAATCATACGCTTCTGCATCAAAAGCTTAAACCAAGGCCGCTATAAGAGACAAAGCCATCAAAATCCTGCTATCAGGAGATGGGGGAGAGATTTTAGATCATCATTTAAGTGCCAGTTCACTAGGGACGCTGTCTAGACTCCTGAAAGAAAAAGCTTTTGTCATATGAAACCAATTCCGAGGCAAATGGCCAAGCTGTGCAGTTAGTATCAAGAATAACCATTCAGTGAATGGCGTTCTATATGCAGTTACTGCCTACAGATAAAGATGGCTGTTTTCCCTAAAAGCTGGTTAGGCAGGAGAAAAGGTAAATGAAGCAGCAAGAGGGAAGCCTTAAAGGATGCAGATTTGGGTACTGCTGTAGCCCAAACTTCTTCTGCAAATAAACCCATTGTAAAAGGCAATAGTGTTGTCTCTGCAGTGTGGTTGTCTCCAGGGTCCCCTTAGGAGAGACATTAGGAGACATTTACACAACCCTGTGTGTGCATGTAAAGATTTCTGGCTGCTGTATTTGAAAGGCCAAGCGGGGTCTGCAAAAACTTTGTAGAGAACTTGAGCCCTCCATGGTTACCCCCCTGGAAACACTGCAGGGGGGAAAGAAAAGCCTGGCAAAGGGCTCTGATCCTCACACCTCCACTTCGGGCTGGAAGGTGGTTGCAAGAGCACCAGAGAAAATCCATGTGTTCCAAAGCCCACAGCAGAGACGTGCCTGCAGCCTGGGAGAGCTCCTGCTCCAAGAGGTGCTGGGGAGCGTTCCTCACCTTCAACTGAACCAGCTTGGGAAATAACATAAAACCCCCAAGAAAACGGATTGTCTCTCTGCTGCTCCCATTTCATTACCTGGAATTAAAAGAATTACACATGCCAGTGCATTGTGCTCGGCTTTCAGAGAGCCAAAGAAAAGCACAGAAGAGCAGAACTCCATGTCAGAATGCTGGGGCTGCAAGGTGGCAGGGCCCAACAGCTTTGGAGAAGCAGGGATTGATGGATAGCAGCATCTCATCCCACGAGCTGGCAATGAGCAACCTCCTCCTGCCAATATCCGTCAATCCCAGCACTTGGCATCCACCCTCTGCCGTGCTCCTGCAGGATCACCATTCCCCCAGTTGTGTTCAATGATCTCATGACATGAACAGATTAGTCTATGAACCACCAACCACCTCCTGGGGCTTGGCGACGTAAGATAGATATGATACCCTGCCCACCTCTCCTCATGTCCAGCTTCCCACTCTGCCAGGCAGCCAGTGAAGTTCCCCTAATTGTGTTTCTAACAAAATTCCCAGTACATTTATATATTACATACACACAGATGCTCGTGAGGCCTGAGCTACAGTTGTGAGCAAACTGCCTGTTCACTCTCAGGACAAAAGTACCCTGCAGAAAAAGGCATGGGTAAAAAAAACCCTATTAAAAATAGTGCTTTCAGACAAAACTCTCTGAAGATGGGAAGATCTTTAGCATTTGCTCAACCAGCTTCAGCTACAACAGGCTTGACTCTCCCTACACAGATGTGTAAATCATGTTAGTGACGAGGGATGCAGCAAGCACAGCCTGAAGGGGACAGGTCTGGCCCCTCTCTTGAACAAGACAAGATACGGTGTGGGTAAAGCCTTCCCATCCCACTTCTGATCAGGATCTTACTGTTTTAATAGCTGTAAAATATATGTGTCATGTTGGGAACCAGTGCCAACCAGTTTGCTGCTTGGTTTGGAGAAAGAGCCCAATGATTCAAGTCACTGCTGCTTCATTGCTGTGCATCCATGGGCAAATGGAGCCATCCTCGGGGTGGCTTCTCCAGAGCATCCCTCATCCAGAGCACCCCTTGTCCTCTCTTAGCTACAGAAAACTGATCACAGGGCAGAGCTCTCAAAATAGGTGCTCCAATACAGCGCTTGCTGGTGCCTTCATCTTTTGATGAAGGATGCTGCATGCAGGAGGGAATTACCAGGCAGCCGAGCTCTGAGGTTTCTATTTTGTTTTGCTGCCTGCAAATCCTCAGCAAACACTCTGAGATATTTTCCATTCCATCAGTCATGGGAAGCTTGGATTGATTTTCAGCCAGTTACTGGCCTCCTACCTCCTTGGGATCAAAATTGAATGGTCTGAATGGAAAAAAAAAGACCCAAACAAAGCAAAACAAAACTGTCTCTGGCTGCAGTCAGCTAATTCCTCACAACAATGAAAGAGGAGGATGGAGGACAAATGCAGCCAGATACATTACTGGAGGTGCTGGCAGCAGAGGAGCAGCAGGGACCAGGTCCCTCTGCTAAGCCCTGGCTCCCTCCTGGCTGCCAGACTCAGACGAGAAACCCAGCACTGGACTTCTCCCTGCCATAGGGGGCACAGACCTCATGGTGACACTTCTGAGACCATGCACACTCCTCACTGCAGTGAGTTTTACCCGCCCTGGGAAGGGACCACTGCACAGGGCTGCTCAGCCCCATCCTCATTCTCATTCTCCCTGTGGGATCCTCAGCCCCATTCTGCTGCACAAGAAGCCAGCAGAGCCCTATGAGATGGACTAGAACCTTCCACAGGTTTCACAGGGCACAACCTGGGCTTTGGTGCTGGGATGTAATGAGTTTTCAATGGCCTCAGCCACATCCCTGGAGGTGGAACACAGAGATGAAGCTGTCACAGTCTTACCTTGTTCTCTCCCTCGGGAGCGAGAGGGTCCGTCATCCACGATCCGAACCTGGACCCCGAGGTTTTAATTGTGATGGGATCACTTATTCCTGTCAGCTTGCCACAAGCTGAAAAAGAGTGCAAGGCTGGTGAGCACCACGTCAGACCACACAGCTCCTTTGGCGAGGGGTTTTTGCCAGCCAGCCCCGAAGCCCCGATGAGGGGGACCAGAGCTAGCCACCACTCACACCACACCACTCTACTTCACTGATGAGCAGCTCTAGGTCTATTTAGTTAGAGGCAATTAGGCTGAGAGCAACTGTGGGATGCTTTTGTTTGTCTCATGCCTTTCAAGAACCAGCTGTCCTTATCACCCAGCTCTAAGAAGGAGCCTTCCTGCAGCAGCCCTGCTGCAAATGTCACAGGTAGCGGATGATTTGATGACTCTATGAGAAGTGTTAGTCAGGGTCGAGAAGCCAGGTAGGGAAATTAGCTGAATGCTCTGCTCATTTCTGCTATAATAGAGTGGGTGCAGCTGACATAAAGACAGACGTGCCCACTCCAGCCCTGCTGGAAACATGCATTTGGTACAGGTTATGGGAGAGAGAGAAAAAGAAAAGGTGGGAAATTATGTGCAATAAAAGCTCATTCCTGCAAACACCATTTACCAGCTTCCACCATCCACCTTCTTCCTTCCCTACCGTGCCCGCCCACTTTGGAGACACAAATGAATTCATCAGCCTCCTTCTTTCTGAAGGAGAAGCCTCTGGCAGACTGGGGCAGGGGAAGGAGGTGGTGGGATGGGGTGGCTGCTCTGGGTGCTGGGTGTGCAGGATGAGCTGTGCCATGGCATGGCAGCACACATGGCCCTGGGATTCAGTGCAGGCACCCAGGGCTGGGGCTGTGGGTGAGAGCCCCTGGAGGTGCTGCTGGGATAGGAGTAGAGCTCTGCCAGCTCAGGACAAGGTCCTTCTGCTCTAAATCACCAACTTGAATCATAGAACGGTTTGGGTTAGGAGGGACCAGTAAAAGTCATCCAGTTCCAATTCCTGCAATGAGCAGGGACACCTTCAATCCGATCAGGTTGCTCAAAGCCCCAGCCAACCTGACCTGGAATGCTTCCAGTACACACAGTCCGCAATATCTCTTTGCTGCCTTTCTCGTTAGCCTGTTCTCATCTGACCTTTTATATCCCGATCACAGCCATGGGACACATCCACCTCCCTCAGCTCTGAGCTGTGGCCAAAGGGATCACCTTAGCCTGAGGCACAAAATAGATGAAGCTATTCTTGATATATACCAGCACAACACGGCCATGGGGACCATCAGTCATCCCACAGCCTTCAGACACCAAGCAGATAAAGACAGATCCCACTGGAAAGCAGGGAGCTTCTCTGGCCTCACTGAGACACAATATTTGGGAGCTTATCCTCCTGCTTCATGCATTCAAGACCTCTCAGCTCCAAAGGAGAGCAAGGTACTGACAAAGGGATACAATGGGTTACCATAATAAATGCTTAATGTCTTGCAAATTCCCCTAGCAGAGGACCAGCCTTCCTCTAATCACAGATGTGCTCAGCGCTGCCTGCCGTTATCGCAGCCCTACGTTGCTGTTACTTTATCTCTTCTCTTCTATTTCCCTCGAGAAAAACGTTGGATAAAAGCTCATTGATTTAAAACCAAAACGTTAAAAAGCAGCAGCAGCCACTGCTGAGGGTGAGCTGGTGCCTGCAATGGTGAGGCTGCAGCTCAGATGTGTTTAGCTGGAGGCACATTCACAGCAGCTCTTCAGCAATGCTCTTACACAGGGCAAGGTGTTTCCTTTCTTGGTGTAAATCTACCACAGGCACTTAGATGCCAGGGGGAAAGTCTAAAATGGATCCTTTAAGGTCTTTCATTAGGAAAGCATGACCCGGTGCTCATCCACTAGTCCAGGATACAGCGAAAGCCTGTGAGCTTTTGGGGCATACATGGGGGACCTGTTCTCATTCCAGTTTCCCTGGACCTGTGGCCCATGAAGGTCTGCATGTCCCTGCTCCTGGAAAACAGCACAAATCAGCCTCTTCCCAAGTGACCCTTCCCAGGCAACCTGCCCCCAGCAGCTCAGCACTCTGCATACACAGCATCTCCAGGCACACAACCCCTTCCTCAGCCACTCCAGGAATTTTCCATCAGGAGAAGACACGCTCTGCTCCAGCCAGCTAAAACAAGCACCCCATCCTCCTAGGATACCAACACCTCCGCTCCATATTCCTCCTCAGATCCAGCCCACAAGCAATGTTGAGCAGCTCAGCAGCAATTTATCCACCAACGCAGCCACTGACACCAGCACCATCTCCTTCTGGACTCTGTGGTTCTGCTCAGGCTGCTGTTGCTGTAGCCAAGCACCTTCCCTGCTGGGGCTTCCCATGAATCTGAGGTTGGATCCCTCCATTGCCAGTCCTGGTCCCATCCCTGCACCAGGGCTGTGGGCTGGGATCACCTGCGGGAGTCAGGGAAAGCTCCTGCTATTAGGTTGAATTCCCCCTTGAGCCAAAGAGTGACAACCTCCTGGCTCCTCCACAGAACACTAATGGAAACACTAAAATCCCTGTATAAATAGTGATCTTTTAGAGTGTAAACAGAATAACAGATTGAACATGCCTTTATCCCATTCACACACGTCAGGGTCAGGAGATGTTTTCACTATTGATCCATCAATAATGCTTAGGAAGCCCAAAATGCAAAACAGGACCATCTAAGGAAGATGTTACTGCACTGTTGAGCCCTGGTGCTTCCCAGAGGATGGGGAGAGGCGTACCAGATAGGAACACATCCTTTTCCCTCATCCCATGCTTACTGCAGCAGGTCCCTGATCCTGTTCTGGGCACCTCAAGCTGTACTCTGAGCTCTAGAAGGTGAACACACATCAGGTGAGCAGCGTTGCTGCCCACGCAGAGCAAATCTAAGCTAAAACGTTCCTCTTGAAACACCAGTGAACTTCTCTGAGCAGATAATTTGCAGCAAACAGCAATCCCCAGCAAACAGCCTCATGGTGCAGCAGCCAAGTGTCTGTGAGGTTGTTATCCCAATTTAACTCAATTAACCACCATTTGCGCTGGTTTACACTCCGGAGCCATAAACAACATTGGAAATTCAATCTGTGCTGTTTGCTGTCTAGTGACCAAATAAATCATCCTCCCAGGCGAACCCTTGTGAGACTCAGCATCCATCTCCACCATCACCCAGGGGAGAAACATTGACCAGGCCCCATGGCCACAGAGAGAGAAAGAGGAAAAGTCATGGCCAAAAAGCCCAATAGAGCCTCAAAAAGACCCCAAACCCTCCCAAAAGTTTCTAAAAGGAAGTTGCCTGCAAGAGCTCCCCATCAGTCCCCTGGGCTCCTGCCTTGCGTGGAGGATGAGAGGAGGCAATGAGGCAGGACATGCCCCAGAGCAGACGGGGTTAATGGTCCAAGAGCAAACTCTATTTATTTTGAAGCCCTAAATGATTTGGGAACTGTTTCCTACAGTCTGCCCTGCATCTGCAGGGGGATCATCACAGCTCCCCTGGCTCTGCTGGAATCAGTCTGGGCTGGGAAGCCTTGGCTGTTGGGTCCAGGGTGGTTCTGTTTAAAGAACTGTCCCTGGGAAGGTATTTCTACAGCTCAGACTCAATCCCCTGCTCCCGCTGCTGTTCCCTCTCCCCATCACCCACAGCTCCTGCTCATCTCCAAGTGATGGGCTGAAGGATACAGATGCAGCAGCAGATGGTGCCCAAGGAGTGGGCACCTCTCCTCCCATCACACCCACCTCTGCCTTCAGCAGGGGAGGAATGAGAAAAGTTGTTTGCAGGGCTGTGTGGCTGCTGGGGGGTTGCTCTGGTCAATCAGGCAGTCCTGGCCATGTTCTCCATCCTTCCTTATCCTACCCACTGCAGGACCATCATTCCTGAGATGCCTGTGCAGCCCCCACATGATAAACCCCCAGGTATTAGGTACTGCTAACACAGAAAGCACCACGTCATTACAACCTCCATCATTTCTGTCCCCAGTAAGGCTTCAGGGTGAAATTCAAGTGGGTTGAGGACAAGGTCAGGACCTCCCTGCCACCCCTAACCCTGTTGCCTTCCCCAGGACCATCACTTCCCTCTCCCATATTCCAAGTGAGAGGCAGTTTATAAGGACCACATCAGATGGAAATACAGGGGAGGCATCTAGAAACAAGCAAAAGCAATCCCACCAGCAAAGACGAGAGAGAAACAAAGCATTACCTTGCCAAGGATATAAAGTGCTCAGGAGAGATCTGCTCTTCCGTGAAGTTACCTGAGAGTGTAATTTCATATGTGCTACCAGAATAGACTGTGGAGCAGTTCATGTGTTTAGATTATCTAAACCACGTAACAAGAAAGTCAATAATGTGAGGAGAAATCAAATCAAGTCAGAGCTGGGTCAGTGACCAGCGGGGAGGCTTCTGCAGCTGCTGGAGGCAGCACCCACCTTCCCCCTTCTCCACTTCTGTTTGGGGTGGGACACTGGGATTAGCTACGGCTGTGTCTCCCCACAACAGACCCAACAGGCTTCAGCCAATGAATACTCTCTAACTGAGATTACAGATGAATCTCTCATGTTTTAGCATCGCTGATGACTTGGCCTGATGGAAAGGACTCCACTGGGGACCGGAAAGGATGGGGAGGATGTCTATTCCACTCCACTACGCCATGCTCTTCTCAATGGGGATTTGCAAGATGCAAAAGGGAAACCGAGTCACAGCCTGCACACACACACACACACACACACACACACACACTGCTCAATGTGGTGCATGAGACCTCTGATGTGCCAGGTCCAGTTTGCAACAAGATGGGGCATCGATGCACAAGCCACACGGGTGCATGTGTTTGCTTTGCATAAGCGCATGGACCGCATCTCACTGCCTGCTTATGCAAACGCTGCAAAACGCCACATGCCCAGCCCAGGGCCTGATCCTGAAGCACTTACACCATGAGCAGCATCGCTCCTGCGAGTAATCCTCAGCAGGACTACTCCCGGGATGGATGTTACTGATGGCATAAGGATGTTCAGGATCAAACCCGGCTGCACGAGCTCATCCCTTACAGCCAGGCCCAAGGAGATGTCCAGTCTAGCATCTCTGCCTCCAGACGGGATGCGTGGGTTAACACCGATGGTGTTCAGCCAGTGCCACCATGTTGTTCTGAGCCTACCTAATTTTTGCATGCATGCACGAAGCCTTTCTTCAAGATTTGACACTCTGTTCTGAAGCTCTTCGTAGTCATAGGCGCCAATCTCTTCCTGGAGTTCGTTTAGAACTGACGTCAGATTCTGGACCTCCTCTTTAAACTGCAATACCAATTTTGCATCGGCTTTGTACTCTTCCAACACTGGTATCAAAGGCCTAAGTTCCTCCATTTTCGCTTTTATTGCCTGCAAGGTTAAAATAAGCTTGGTTCAGTGCTATGCGTGCAAAAATCTGCAACCCTCTGCCTTGACCTGGTCGCTTCCTACGTGAGTGCAAATGTTCATATCCCACAATCATTATCATTTAAACTAGTTTAATTATTAGTTTGGTCCAAATGACGTATTGGAAAGAACATATTAAACAGGCTGCAGAACACCAAAATATTTGGGAAAGGCCTTTATTTGTCATTTTTAGAATGCAACATCTTAGGGTTACATGCTTCAGATCACATACACAAAGAGTTGTTTTTTGTTGTTTTTTTTCTTTCCAAAAAATAAAAGAAAAGAATAGATATATATGCATTGACAAGGGTTTCAAACTATTCATGAAATGCATCTACAATTGCATGCAAAGGAAGATCTCGGTTGGGTGGTTCAAGGTTCCTTAGTGAGATATGGTGCTAATTTGGAAAATAATCAAAAAAATCAATGCATGGTGCAAAATGCTCTGTGGCCCTCTTTTCATGGTTACATGGGAGTGAACTGCTTCTTCAGTCACTGCAGCATTGAAAAAACTTGCTTTTAAGTTAGCCCTGTAAGCAAGAAAATGAAATACTGTTGAGGATCTAGCTCGCTAACCTGCCTTATATAGATAGCCATTCATAGACACATACTCTTACGGACTAGAGAGAGCAAAAAACAACACGAGAGCTCCAAACCACTCACAGTTTAATGCTGGCATTAGCAGAAACAAAATGCTGTGGCTGTTATTTCAAATGGTGCTTTGGCAGCAAATTAGACAAAAGCCCGTACTGGTTTTCGGCATGCTATAAGGAACTTCAAAATCAAAGCCATGATCGAATTTACTCTGCAGAAATGGAGGGGTTTTATATATCTTTTTTTAATGCAATGAAGGCCTCATTTAAAGGCACGCTACACAGCATTTTGTTGAGGATGCTTTGCTCCAGCAGCTAATGAGTAGCCATAAATATGCATGCACCTATCCTTAATGAAGCGTGTTCGATACACACAGCGTACCTGGTGCTGCACAAACTACTGCACACAGTGGCCAAGCTCCCAGCGGGCAGGGCTGGGACGTGTGCCTGTCTGCTGAAGCAGCTGGGGCAGAACGGGACCACAAATTGCTCCTTAGCCTCATCTCTGGCTTTCCTTCCCATCCCCTCCTCTCTAAGTCATGAGGCTTTTCCTCCTGCGCTTTGCACTTGGGGAATATATTTACTTTCTTATGTACTTGCATTTGCTGGTGCAAGCTCCCTGGCTGGCAAAGGGGAGGATTTAACTCATCGGGATGGAGAGGGATGAAAATGAACAAGTAAAAAAATAGAAAGGAGCTCATGCTTAAATTGGAAAGCTGGTCTTTCCATCCAGACTGCGGAGCTATATTTAGGGTCCTGTGATAACCGGAGATGGGGAGTGGAGGAGGTGGAGTTGGTGAAAAGTTCTAAGAACCTTTTCCGCAGTTTTTGATGATGTACTCTTGGTATTTCAGTATTGAACTGAATTTTTCATTTCAACTAAAAAAGCCCCGATCTGCTTTAAAACACCAGCTGCTGGGGAAGTGCCTGCAAACCAGGGTGAGGATCAGCAGGCGCCTGAGTTAAACATCCCGAATTTTACTAGAAATCTTCTCAATTTGGGGTTTTTCATATCTATTAACCCAAAGCATTACTGAGATTTATTATTCCAAATATTGCCAACAGCCTTTTTTGGGCAATTTCATTTGTTCGAATCAATTTCTTGGAAGTTTCACCACTGTTCCCAATGGTAGCTTCACTGATACCTTCTCATTTGTAGGATACCAGGACAAAACACACAGAACCCATCAGAAGGTGCTGACTCTGCTGCCAACACCACGACTTCAAACTTGGATGTTTGCACATTCTTGAGATGGGCAGTTTGCCCTGAGGACAGCTACAACAGTGGCACTTTTGGGGTTGATATTTTGATCAGTTGCCCCATTGTTACAACCACTCCTTGGAGGGAGGTGAATTGGTGACAGCCCATTGTGGTTTGCCAGAAACGGAAACGGAACCCCAGGTTCTGGCTCTTCCCAAGGATTGGGTCCTGGACACAGCATGGATAAGGGCTCCCTAGCTATAGAGGAGAACCCACCTCACTCTGACCTCCACCACCCCAGGGTCTCCCTGCAGATCCCTGCTTCAGGGAGATCCTACACTGCTGATTGGGCACCCAGGTGGCTTGTAGGTCTGGAATGTACAAATGTAGGCTTTCACCCTATAGAAAAATGTATTGCAGATGATGGAGGATGCGATGCCACAACCTGGATCTGGCTGTGCTTCAGATGGGGGGGAGCTAAATGGGTGGATGATGGCCAGCACTGTGTACAACCAGACCAACGGCCACGTGAGCTGATGGGGCCACAGTCCTGTG
>JBCJKH010049344.1:23101-34337 GCA_039877255.1 Loriculus beryllinus
AGTCCTGTGTGCACCCACTAAATCCCTGGCCACAGCTTAGGTAGCAGTTTGAAAGCAGACTTACCTTAAACTGCCTTGCCAGGTGCTGCTTGTGGCTTTTTTCCACTTGCTTGAATTTAGATTCCAGTCCCCTCATCTGGTTTTCCATCTTCTCCACGTACTGTAGGTCTCTTTGAGTCCGCCTGTCCAACACCTCTATTGACTGGGACATATTTTGCACCTGCCAAATGAGAAGAGACTCTGTTAGAAGGTGCTTCCCCCCACAACAAGGCAGTGCCATCACATACCAATGCTGAACCCTTTTCCTACACAGGCATCAACCTGAAGAGTAATGCACCACTGCGTTATTTACTAGTCAATCAATACGACCCATGCTCTAAACCAGAGCAAGCTGGGTTCATAAATGTCTATCCTGCCATACTTCAGAGAATAACAATCACACATGCAGATATGGGTTATAGTCAAGGCTAGAATACATCCCTCACAATGGCCTCACAAAGTGAGGAGAAGCTCTCAATTGAGCAGAAGCACACCTGACTACAAGAAATACTTCTGCTGAGGTGCACATTACCATTTCTTCGTGTATGTAAGTGACACTGATTGCCTAAGTGCAAACTTTACTCCCAGCTAGTAACACTTCATTAGCCAAACAGCCCTACTGCTTATATATACAGCATCTGCCAAACAAATCCAGCTGCAGGTGAGGGCATCCCAGAGCTGGGAAGCACTGCAGGAGCTCCTGCTCCGGGTGGTCCCACTGGAGCCTGCCCACCCGGGTGGTGGTGCTGTGTCAGCATCTTTCCTAGCAGAGCAATGCCGCATCCTTGCAGCGCCCATCTGGCCCTGCCGAAGGAATGATGCAAGAGGGTTGGCTGGGCTCATTGTGAGGAAGAGAGCTGAAGGTGTAAGGAAGGGAGGGAAACCATAGCTGGGCTGACCTGATTCTGGAGGCTGGCTGCCATCCCATTTATTAAGATATTCCCTTCTCTCATTTTTCAGCCTAGGAGAAGGCAAAAGCAGCTCTGACATAGGCAGGCACCTGAGCACCTTTTAGCATTAAACAGTGGTGTAATTTAGGGTGTTTACGTCAGGGATGGTTGTGTTTGTGCCAAGGTTCAACCCACGAACACTGTCACGTTACCCACAGGCCCATGGCTGCAGGCATCCGTAGGGATGACGTCTGTTTGAAATGAATCAGGCACCCCAGCATGCAGCTGCGTCAGGGCCTCACGTTTAAGGCACCCTGGTTCGAGTCTCCTCATCTGTGGATGTCTGAGCAAAACCCAAACGTGAGCCAGCACCATCCCTGCGGATCCGCTCTGGGACACATCCCATAGCCCTTGCTGCCACATCCGCTCCTGTCTCCAGCCTCGCCAAAGCCAATTGCAGGCAGGCTGGGATGGGGAAAGAGCGGTGCGAGTGCAGTATTTCCTCCAGCAGATCCTACTGGGCTGCTGTGACTTACCTCAAGTGACAGAGCAAGGGGACGGCAGGATACACGCACGCAGCCAGGTCTTGGAAGCTACTTGCTGAAACCAGCACAGGTCAAATGCCAACTTTGGTGTCTGCATCTCTGAAGCGATCAAAACGCCCCTTGCTCACGCATAACGACAAGCAAACTATTACAGGGAGCTATTAAAAATGAACGGACAACCCCTATTGCAAAGGCCAACAGCGTGGAAACATTTTGAACAACTGCTCCAGGGCTCTAACAGTCCTCCTGAGCAAAGGTGAAGCTATTTTCAGCCTTTAAGTCCAAACACATCACTCAGAGATGAACCCGCACCCATCCTGCCTACCACCAAGGACCTGCTCAGGGAGATGTGAGGAGCAGGGAAGAGCAGAGCAAGACCCTCTTGGTTTGAACATGAAAAGAGCAAACCTGAGCTCAGCCCTGGGGTAGATGAGCTCTCAGCAGACACAGCTGGGTGCTGAGTTACCTGGGCTGGATGAGGAGGAGTTTGAAGCAGGAAAAGGGAAGTTTTACACAAGCATGACTTGTCTGCAGATATTTGTATTCTGGTAATCCAGCCTATCCTGCTGTTAGTCAAGCGGTATCTACATAGCAGAACTGTTCCGATGGGTTGAAATAGGAATGACTCACAGGGATTATACAAAATTGATCTCATTTATTCCACTAATGCCTAACCCCAATTAAAGGGCAAATTGCAAGTAAGCAGCAAAGAGGGTTTCTGGTATCTGACCCCATAGGGGCTAAGCCAGGCTGGGGGGGCTCCTTCCGCTGCCTCATGGATGGTGGGAAGGCAGAGACAGACTCCACTAGGAAGTGAATCAGAGTATTTCACTCAGGTTTCTGCTCTGAATCACCTCTGAAGGAGTCAGCCTCTCCCCTGACGGCAGAGGAAAACAGCATCCTCACATGTCTCCAAACAGAGACACCTAAAATAGGCTGCTGTGCTATTTCGGGTGTGTTTTCCAATTCCAGACTCTCACTCTTTGTTGCCCATATTATTTGCAACCAGGCAAGATCCTGGCCAGACTTACACAGAGTCAGTCTCCACCATTCCTGATCCCTGACAATAACATGGGCTTCATCAGCTGAAGACCTACTTGTTTTCCCTCATTAGCACATTCTGCTCGTGACCCAGGAAAGTACTTAGGCACATTATTAGATTTCAGTAAGGCTGTTTGAGCTTAAACTTACACGTACAAAGTGCTCTAATGAGTTGAGACCCAGGGATATGGGCTCTCAGATTCCCTCAGCTTCAGCCATTAACTGCTATCCTCAAACATCAGCTAAAATGCTTTTTTGCCTCCACTGGTGTAGCACACACAAGCAAATGAAACCTCATTTTCCATCACGCTAATGTGAAAGAGATACCTGTGATTGTCTTGAGGGAAAGAGATAAATTTTAGCATTTGAAACAGAAAACCAATACAAATGAAACTTCCAGCACTGTTCTGCTCATGTTGTTTGCCACCGAGTTGTTTCAGAATTAAACCAGCTAACAGAGGGGCAATACTGGCCTGATGATCCTAGTGAGGTTTATATTGCCAAAGCCATGGTTTAAACCCTGCTCAAGCTTCCCTGTGGATCAGCCTTTCATGGCAGCTCAGAAAGGGCTGTTCTAAGCCCATCTTTGCGGTTTGAATTGGGATGAATCTTTAGTTTTGAGTAGCTGGACAAACTGGTGGAGCAACAGCACAAAGCATCTTGAGGGAGATTTTCACGGTCTGTGGGAAGGATTAGCAGAGAGACGGGCTCAGCCGATGGACCAGAACATGGAAAGTTCATCTTGCAAGCTCTGTAGAAAGCAAAGTAAAGGCTAAGAAGAGATGTTGTTGTCCTCCCTGTATACACCTCGGAGTGAATACCAAAGGAACAAAAAGAACTGTTTAATCTGGAAATCAGTGCTGGCAAAGAACAAGAATTGGCAGGAAACCAGAAATGGGTTAACCATGGGAGGAGGAAGTCCTCACAGACAGCAGAGCCCCCAAAATTGTACAAAAATCTGTTTGAAGGTAAAACATAACCTGTTTATGAACAGGATTTGGATGATGTCTTGGTTTGGATGCAGGCCAGGATCTGGACTCGGCACCTGGCTCATGCCAGGCTGGAAGGACTCCGTGTACTCCAGCCAAAGATGAGCTCAGGCTCCTCGGTGTCAGAACACAGGCTGGCAGGTTGTGAGTGGTGAGCGGACCTGGCTCACCTCACCTCACTCAATGCCTGCTCTTTAACCCAACGGGATGCCCAGGATTCACTTGCAAGCAGCAGGAGCTGCAGGTTCCATGCATATGCCTGTGCCCAAGTGTTGAGGTTAGATGGAGTCTTAGCAGCTCTGAGCCTCAAAGTACATTTAGTGGCTGAAGCCTTTATGCAGAGGTTTGCACTGAAGGTGCTGTAATTGGTCTGTGTACTCACAGATACACACACACACAATGCCTTCTTATTTCCACAGGTAACTGCCAGGTCTCTCCTTTGGAAATTCAAACCCAATTACCTCTCTGACACATTCTGCTTCTTCATCTGCTGGCGGAGAGAAATCAGGAGATGCGAGTTTTCCTACCTCAATGCTAGAGTTAAGATGTCAGATAAGGGAAGGAGTTTTCATGCCTGAAATTCTTCCTGGGAAGCTGGAAGCTCTTCTCTGCAGTTGCATTTTCCTCCAGGGATTATCATTTCAGCCTCCATCAAGATCAGATGTCTGGCACTAAGAGCCTAGTCTTTATTTTGGGATTTTCATATAGGTTAGCGTAGGAGTGAGATGCAGACAGATTAGCAAAGCAGGTACCATACCCCCAGAACACATGCCTTGGAATATACTGCTCCTCCCTCGCTTTATTCATTGGCAGCCAGAGAGCTGCAGAAGGGAAAAATCCCGGAGCACTTACGCCCTCCACATGGGAGCTGATGTTATCCCAGGTCTCGTAGACCCATTAGCTGAGGGCATTGGGTCAAACCCTGCTCGTGTAATGCATATGAGTGGTTCTGGGAATGCAAAGGCTCTCAGATGCCCGTGTCAGCCGCTAATACAATACACGCTGCCTCTTAAATGTGCTGCTGGACCGACTTCTGCTATTGCTTAGAGAAAGAAAAGCTGGGAGTGGGATTATTTTTAGAAGCCTCTGACAAACCAAAGAAGTCATTTAGGGCTAAATGCTTCCTGCCTCCCCTTATTGTCCTCATCGCACAGGAAAATCAGTTAAGTGCAGGTTTAATATTGTTTTGAGTGACTAATACAGCAACCTCCCAAAGCAGCAGGATAAAGATGGCTTTGTCATGCACAGCACATGCCAACATAGCGTTACGGCATGAGGGATGATTAAATATCCAGCATAGGAGGCCACTTATATTTTAAAGAGAAGAGCATTTCACATGAAACAGCATTTCTGCAACGAAATCCATTATCTGGAAAATTTCTTGCTATCGGGAACGTTTCCTTAATGAGATTCTTTGATCTCTCTGGACAGCAGACTATTAAAAACTAATCAAGTGGATGTCAACATTAGGAAGAACCCCACTAACTGTCATTTCTGTGCTGTTTGATGTCGACAGCTTGTACTGTTTTATTCGACCTTTTGAATATCAGCTTGGTCAGGAGCGCACAGGCTTTGGGGTTTTAATTCAAGCTTCTCTCATCCTGTTGAAGCTGAGCCTCTGAAACTGCTGGTGCTAACATAATGGGGGAAAATGAGTAAATTACAGCTTTTTTTAAGCAATACAGTTCAATATTGTGGCTTGATCTCAGCAGTTTTCACTTGACTTTAGGCCACGCTCCCGTTTCCTCTGTGCCTCAGAAACACCTGGAGATTCATCCTCCCAACTGCAGCTGATGATTCCCCACTACACACATGGCACGGGATCCAGGGCTCCATCTTCCCTGGAAACCAAAGTTCAGCCCAGCTCACTCGGGATTTTACCCCCAGCATCACCCCAAACCATCCACCCTTCCTAGAAGGCTCAGCCATTACCTTTTCTAATAGTTGTCTCAGCTGCTTTGTCCTGGCATCGCGCGAGCACATCGTCTGTTGAGGTGCCACCACTGTGCATATACAACGTCCCTCGCTATCCTGGGCAGAGCTGTAGACCTGCCAGCTTTCCTCTGGGTTGGTAGGCAGCACCTAATGGACACAGGGAAAGATGGTGAAGTTAATGGGGGGGAGGCCTGGCAGAGGTGCAGGAGGTGAAGGGGGCTGAGTGGAGGAAGCAGAGGGGATGTGGCTGATCCTGGAGCTGTGCTGGATGTGGAGGGAGGCTCCTCTGAGGGCCCAGCTGGCAAAATTCACTTGTAATGCAAAAATATGGATTGGGGACAAATGAAAGGAGAGCAAGAGCTGGAGCAAGGAGGCAATGCAAGGGAGGAAGCGTGGACATGAGGGAAACCATGAAGCAGCGAGGGCTGTGGTGCGCTGAAGGGCACTGAGCGTATCAGGATGGGGAACTGCTGCCTGGTTGCTGGTACAAAGCACTTGACTTCTCCTTGACACTGTGGAAAGGATGTGCCCGAGCTACCAGTGAGGATACAGTGTCCGGGCTGAGGGCTGAGCAGGGATCAATGAGCTGCTGCAGAGCTCCCCCGGATCTGGCAGCAGGAAAATCAGCTCTCCTGAGTAAACGGACACCAGGAGTTGTGTTTCCCCCTCCTCTGGCAGACCCTCCTGGGATGGGGACAGTCACCAGACAACCATGTCCCTGCGAATGCACTGCAGTCAGGACATGCTGCAGTCGGGGAGCCCAGCCCCGAACACGTTCCCCAACTCCCCTCGTGCTCCCTGTGCTGGTATTCATTTTCCTTTGATCTCACAGCACTTGGCAAAACACATTCTTTAACCACAATTCAACCTCCGTGGAGGTACCACCGTGCTGCCAACCAGCAGCAAAAGGCTCTTTCTACTCTTTCTGTATATTACAAACCACCTTGCAAATCATACAATGGTCAGGGTTGAAGGGACCTAAAAAACAGTCTAGTGATGAAACACCCATGTTATCAGATGTGCACTAAGAGGGGCAGCGACGCAGGCAGAGAATTTGATTCTCCAGCTAAAACAACCACAAAGGAAAAAAAAAAAAAAATAAATGGGTCTCATAATCGCTGATAACATGGAAAAAACCCAAACCCTGGCTTTATTCACAACCAGAACCACTACCTGAAACACTTGACATAGCAGAGCTGTAATTCCTCCGCTCTTTCAGAAGGCACAAGCATGCAGCCTGGAGGCGAAAGGTGCCCGTTTTTCCCTGCTAAAGGAAGACACAACGATTGTTTTCTCAGCCATTCCCAAAGTGCCAAGACCAGGCACGGCACCAGCGCTCCAGCAGCACAGGGATAGGGAACAGACAGCACGACCGGAACACACCGAAACTCCGCCGCTGCCTTTCCCAACCTGTGACCGGCTCCGGTGACGGGCGGGGATGCGGAGGAGACCCCGGGGACCCGCACCCGCTGTGCCCGGCGGCTGCAAAGCAGCCACGAAGAAAACTTCGCAACCCTTTGGCTGAAGGCTCCGGATCGCCCCAGCCGCTTTCTATGGACGGCTAAACCCGAGGAGAGGAGCTGCCCTCTCTGCCACCCCAGCCCCCCATCACCCCGAGGGGCGCTGCCTCTCCCCGGAACGCTGCTCTCTGCAGCCGGAGGGGTCCTGCGGGGTCTGATGAGGGGCGGCTGGGAGATCCCAGGGGTGCGGGGGGGGGACATCAGGGCAAGGAGGGATTTGATCCCGAGGAACGGGGCGGCGAAGCTCAGCCGCTCCAGGAAGCAGGGATGCTCCAGGAAACAGGGATGCTCCGGGAGGCAGGGATGCTCCGGGAGGCAGGGATGCTCCGGGAGGCCCCCCCGCCTCGCCCCGCACTTACTCCCGTGCTGCGGTCCAAGGTGCCGCCCGTGGCCGCCGTGAGTTTGGTGGTGTTGAGCCCCACGAGGGAGGGCAGCGTCTGCGACATCCAGTTGGTGATCATGGCCATGGTGCTGAGGACGACTCCAATCTTGAGTAAAGGCACAGACATGTCTGCGGGGGGGGGCGCCAGGCACCCTTCATTCTGCACCGGCGCCGGGCTCCATGCCGCTGGGGACGGGCTGCGCCACCCGCCCGGCCACCTCCGCCGCTCGCCGCCGGCCCATCGTCCGCCGCCGCCCCGCCGCGGCGCTGCCCGGCGCTGGCGATGGTGCTGCCGGTGCCCCTACCGCTGCCGCTGCTTCTACCGGTGCTTCTGCCGGTGCCACCTCCCTGCGCCCGCCACCACCGGGCGCGCCCCAGCCGGAGCGGAGCGAGCGGCTGCAGGAGGCGGGACAGGGGTGGGAGGGGACCGGGAGAGAGGGAGGAGCGGCGGGGGGGCGTGAGCACCGCGGAGCGCCCAGGCAGCCGGAGCGACTGCGGATGGGCGGGGGGGGGACAGAGAGAAGGAATTTGGGGAGGAAAGGGGGAGAGATCTGGGGAAGGAAAGAATTTTTCTTTTTGGGGGGAGAGAGCGAGATTCGGGGAACGGGGAGCGGGGGGGAAGGAGGGGAGAAAAGAACTGGGGAGGGGGAAGGAATCGCACGGAAGGGAAGAGTTTTGAGGAGGGGGGGGAAAGGTTTGGGGAGGGGAGAGGAGGATTTGGGGAGAGGGGAAAAGATTTGTGGGGGGGGGAGGTTGGGGAGAGGGGAAAAGACTCGTGTGTGCTGGGGGGAGGTTTGGGGAGAGCGGGGACCCGGGAGGAGGCGGCGGAGATTTGGGAGCGGGAGAAGGGCGCGGGAGGGGTGGAGGCGGCTCCTCTGCTGCGGCGCGGCCCCGCTGCGGTGCGGCCCTGCCGCGCCCCCTGCTGGCTTCCGAGCGCGGTGCGGGACCGGGACCGGGACCGGGACCGGGAGCGGTCTCAGTCTCGGGGACCGCAGCGAAACAACGGCTGTACCGGGGACGCGTCTTCCCCAAGGGACGAAGGGGAGATGAAGCCAGCGAGGACGGAGGGAGCAGCACTCCCTGCTGTAGCGCACGCAGGGACTGCACCGGTCCCGCACAAACCCGTAACGTGTGGGACCCAGGCGGTCCCCCCCGGGCCGTCAGAGCATCCCCCACATCGCCGCTTGTCCCCTCACCACAGTCTGTGAACAGCCCTCTGTCAGCACACGGGGTGCAACACACTTGAGCTGAATCAAATCACCGTGTCCACTTCTGTCCCCTTCCCAGCAGCCAGGGCTGCATGGGCGGGAGAGCTGCGGCAGTGTCAGATGCTGCCAGGACATCCTACCCCAGAGTTGGAAGAAAACTCTTGGCTTTGGGGCCCACAGCACAAGAGGGACATGCAGCAACCTGGTCTAGTGGAAGGTGTTCCTTCCCATAGTAGGGGGTTGGAACTCGATGAACTTTACAGTCCCTCCCAACCTAAACCTGTCTGGGATTCTGTGGCTGGTGTGGCTGTGGAGCAAACTCTGCTGAGGAACCCCACTGCAGGCTCTTACACTGCAAACAGTGTACACCCCATCTGTACAGGCCTGGGATATAGTCTGCAGTGAGCTGGAGTGAACACAGCTCAGGTTTCCTGAAAGCATTTGCAGAACTGTCCTGGTGACTTCAGAACCAAAGTCTCTGAGCAACTGATCTGCAGTTCCTTGCACCACCTTCCCTAACCAAACCTTTAAACACCCTTTGCAAAGCCAATGATGAAATCAATCCCCTGTCCCTCTTCAGAGGATGTAAGTGACATCCCTTCCTCCACTGGTACAGCACCAGACTCCAGGTGCTGGAGCAGCCTCCATGGCCCTGCTCCAGGACATCCTGTGCACCAGTCCCAGCCTGGCCAGCCCATGGGAGCCACCACATTCCCTCTCATCTCTGACCAGCCCAAACACAAACCTGCCACCTCCACAGCTGCTTTGCCGATGCCACAGCTCCTCAGGGCTGTGGGTCCTGCTGGGAGCTGAGGGAATGCCCAATCCTCAACCCACAGGCGCTTCCTTGCCATAGGGCATCCAGGCCAGTGTACGGAGCAAGTCCCTGCAGGGAAGCAGGGAGCTGTGCCCTGAAATGCCATCGCTGCTGAGCTGCCTTGTTCAACCTAAGCAGTCCCTTGCCCCTGGCTGGAGACCAGCCCTTGGTGCGGGGACCATCCCAGTGCCCAGCACTGATGGTCTGGGCAGAGGCAATGGGGACCAGCAAGAGCCAAGTGGGGCTGTTCCTGCAGAGCGCTGGGGAGATGGTGCAGAGCATGAAATGAAAGTGCAGCGAGCAAGTCCAGCAGGTGGAGAGAAAGAGATGAGGTGGAATATGAGCGCTGGCACTAGGTCAGATCAGTAAGAAACACCCCTGCCCCCTGAATCAGATACTGCCTTGCTTGGGGCTCTTAAACTATTTCCAGCTTGACCTAGCCCAGGAATCAAGCATCCTTTCCATAGCAAAACCACTGCCAGGTCATGTCCAAGAAGGTCAGCACCAAGGAGGTGTTGCAGGCTGTGGCTGTAGGACGAGGTTCATCAGGGAAAAGCCTCAGGTGGCTTCTATCTGTGAGAATAAATCTCAGCCCCTCCATTCTGTTCCCATTCAGCCCCTTTTGCTCTTGCAGGTGCTTGTACTGTGGCACCTGAGACCCTGATTGCTGCTCTGATTTCACACCACACTCAAGTGCTGCACTTAAATCACCTTAATGTTCATTCTGAAACTCAGTTTGTAAGTAAAGTTTATCCCTTATATTTGTCTATTCCAAACACATACAAAGGAAATTAGACCTACAGATACTTTACTATTTAAAATGGTATTCAGTGGGGTAAGAAGCACTCCTTTGCCTTGCTCTGGGTTCCACCTGCACTAAAAAAAGACTTATTTCCTACCAGTGCACGCAGGAAATTTCACTCTTATGCCCTTCAAATGCTTTGTTATGATTAAAGCTTCTTCAGACAGGCACAGCAAGGCACAGAGAGAAGAGCAACAGCCTTAGGTCCCTGCCAGGGCATGGGCATCAAGCAGGAAAAGGCAAATTACCTTGGTCATCTCAGAGCCTGCTGCAGGTGATGTGCAGACATGGAAACCTCTTCCCTACCCAAGTGACTTCTCTGGTTTCAGAAGCCCAGCATGGCAACAAAACAAACACAGCCAGCAAAGTACATTAAGGACACAAACTCGATGCAGACAACCTGGCACTGCCTTTACTCAAGCTCTAGCAAATCAGAAGAAAGGCTCCTGAAATCGAGAGGGAGGAGACTCAGGTGACTCTTTTTCGACCTGATGGCATCTACTGATGGGCCTTTCAAAGCAAAGCAGGACCTGACCTTTAAAGAGCACCTGGCTATTGTAACGTCTGCACAAAGCTCTGGCACCAGCTCTGCCGAACCGGTTGAGCCCCACTTCCTCCTGATCACTTTGGGGGTTTTGAACAAGACATTGCTTTAACCCCCCCCCAATTGTCGCCGGGTTTTGCTTGTCCTGATGGGCTCCCTGCAGCTGCCCTCCTCACAGGAGCTTGAGATGCCCTGCTGCAAGCAGAATGAACCCCACCAAAGGATGGGCTGCGACCGGCAAAGCCCCTGTGCGCGTGTTGTGAGCAGAGAAAGAGGAGCAGTGATGGATACAGCACAGACCCAGCCCTTCCACAATAGCCTCTTATAGTGGAAATACCATCACTGCTGGAGGTGACGCTACCAAACGTGGCCGCCTGCCTGAAGGAGACCTTGCAAGGGTTAGGGCTTGAAGATAGGGCCAGCTCCTGTGTGTACGTGTGTGTGTGTGTGTGTGTGTGTGTGTGTGCAGGACACGCCGGTCACTGTCTCCCTCTCCTGGCTGGTTCAGAGAAGAGGTGTGGAAG
>JBCJKH010049349.1:0-20292 GCA_039877255.1 Loriculus beryllinus
AAGGCCAGGTTGGACAGAGCCTTGGGTGCCATGGTTTAGTGTGAGGTGTCCCTGCCCATGGCAGGGGGGTTGGAACCAGATGATCTTAAGGTCCTTTCCACCCCAAACCATTCTACAATTCTCTGTGTGCCCATGCTCACAAAGCGCTCGCCTGAGATTCGTGTTGGTGGTGCCTTTCCCAGGTGACCAGAGGCCATGCTGATGGGCACATACCTTTGGCACAGTGTGGCTTGGCAGGGGAGGGGGGCACAGCCAGTGCGGGGCAGGCAGTGCTGCCAGCTCACCCCTCCCTGCCTGCACCATGGTGCCAGCCCGCCTCGGGGCACACAGTTGGCTGGAGGAGCGTGGCTCAGCCTGCCGGGACCTGTTGGCGTGTCCCTGGGCAAAGCGGATCCTGCGCTGGTTCAGCAAACGCTCTGGCCCCGGGCACACGGAGATGGTTGTGGTTTCCCCCCTTTCCCCTCCCTTTTTGCTGGCAGAAGCCCATGGTTGGGGTGAGCCGTGCGTTGCTCACTGCGGTAGAGTTTCTCCCCTTGGCATCGCTTTCTGGCACGGAGATCCAAGGAGGGAGCAACTTGCCCGCGGCTGCCTCCTGCAAATGCAGCTACTTTAGAGCATGGAGAACAGCTTCACCTCCAGGTCCTGCCCGGGGCAGCAGGGCAGCAAGTTTTGGGCTGTGTGTGAGTCTAATGCCAACCCATCAGCATCGCTGCTGCAGGGCTGTATGCAGGAAGGGATGCTCTGGCGGTGCCTGAAGGTTGGATTTGCATTGGGTGCAGTCTCAGGAAGGCTGTGGCTCAGATGCCTCCTTCCTGCCCCAGCTCTGGTTCCTGGCTGGGAACAAGCCAGGTAAATACAGCCCAGGCAGCTTCTCCTCTGGGCGCTTTGCAAGGGAAAACAGTGTTGCTGGTAAAGCCAAGGCTGGGGTTCAGATGGCTCTCTGGTTTTGCTGCTGGGCGATGCAGTCAAGTCTTTGTACCTTCCCATGCCTCGGTTTCTCCACCTTCTTCAGCACAGTGGCTGGAAGAGCTTTGTGAGGGCTCCTCTTAACACTGGGCTGTTGGAGGGGGGATTTCATCTGCTCTTTGGCCACTGTCATCCCGCAGTTCCTTGTCCCCTTGTTGTTTCTACCTACCTTCCCACTGCTCCTCTTCCTCCTGCAGCCGGGTCCCTGTGCTGGGATGTGATGCTGCTGATGGTGAAGGAAGCCACAGAGCATTTGGGGCTGGGCCTGACCCCATATTATCCCTGGGCAGGATAAGATGCTGCGGGCAGGGAGCTGCCTTGGTGGAACCAGGAATATAACTGGTACCGAAGTGCCTCTTTGGGTACCAGAAGCTTAAGCTATGCGCTGGTGTCCCTGTGCTGGATGGCAGGGCTGGATTGTGTCCCTTCCGTGAAGCTCTGCAGGTAGCTTCTTGTCCTTGCACCATGTGCAAGCGAGGACATGCCATGGGCACGGTGCCATCTACAGCGCTGGGATGTCATCTCCATGCTGGAGCCCTACAGCCGGGATGAAGGCCTGGCTGGGAAAAGGGGCTCCTGTGCGGATGTCTGTGGGCAGGGCTGCCGGCTGGTGTGGCACGGGGTGCTGCCGGGGGTTCACCACACTGCAGCCATGTGCTGTGCCAGATGGGGCTGCGTTCCATTGGAAGTGTGTCGCTCCTGCTCCAGACGCTGGCTTGCGGCCAGCCCAGCCGTGCCGGCGCGGCGCGACGGAGGTGGTGTGGCTGAGGCACAGGCTGTGCGGTGGAGCTGCTCACAGCTGAGCCAGGGTAGGTGCTCCTGGGTGCTCCAAGCGCTCTCCAAGCCGTACAAGAAGCAGAGGTGTTTGGAAACGCTCCAGTGTGAAGGCTTCGGGGTTACCAAGGAGAGGTGTGAACGTGTGTGTGTGCTCAGTGCCTTTCCGGCACCCTGCATGAGATTAAATAGGGAGTTCTACCTGCTGGGAACGGGCTGTGCATTGAGCTTCATGGGCACAGCAGCTGCCCTGCTCCTGCCGCTGGATGTTGGTGTGAGCAGGTGATGGCACTGGGATCTTTTGGGTGATGGATGTGGGCCAGGAGCTGTGTGGAGCACCACGTCGGTGAGGCACATATGCCGGGATGCAAACATGTATGCGAAAGAGATCCTGGCTGTCTAAATAATGTGAAATATTGACTAGCTCTTGCAGATGGTGCTCCACGTGCAGCTCCGGGGGCTGAACTTCCCTGTCTCCCTTTGGGTTTTCGGTGCGATGATGCATTGATCCACTTGGATGCTGGACTCTTGAGGAACTTGTTGCCTGGTTGTTTTTCAGTGGGATCATTGAATTCTGGGGTAGCTGGTTGCTAATAGGGCCTGAGGGGAAGGGAGGAGAGGGCTGCAGAGGGCTTCACTGGCTCCTTCAGACTCTCCTGATGGCTTTTATTTGTGTTTGGAAGGATGGCACCAACTGGGATGCCGGTTCTGGCAGCGGTGGGGTTTGTAGTGGTGCGCGGGTGCCGTTTGGTGGCAGTGTTGCAGAGGAGTTGCTGCCTGGAGCCGAGAGCTTGTGTTACTACCGCTCTCACAGTGATTGTATTCACTCATGGTGATGGTTATTTGCATGAGGACGTTGCTGGGGGACCCACTCTTGGAGGAAGCCCCAGTGTCCAGGATATAATCCAGACCTTTGGCAGCAGGGCCTTGGCGACACGCTGCTTTCCTATCAGCCTGTGGGTGGGTGGTTTTCTGTTCTGCTTTGCTTCCCTCCGGGATAAGATGCTGGTTTGGGATATGTGAATCTCTGCTTTGTGTGACCTGCTGTGGAGGATGCTCTAAAGCCTGTACCTGGTGCGGGGCAGATGGGCTGTGCTGGCAAGAGGATCTTATCACTGCTGGGGAAGCATGTTGAGGAGTGCCCTCACCCACAGGTCACTGTATGTGTGATGAAACAGCTTCTCAGTGAGGTGTTTTGGTCCTTCAGCCTTCACATTTAAGGCTCTGCCCAGAAGCACCATGTTCCATTTGCTGCATAGGGCGCCACAGAGGTGCCAAGGGTGAGGAGGGGACTCACAGTGGGGGGCTCAGCACCTTGGGGGGGGTCCCAAGCAGCATTCCCCTATGTGTGCTGTGCGTTGCATCCCCGCAGCCGCCGCTCCTGGCGCGCGAGGGACCGACAGCCACAACAGTCTGTGCTCCTGCGGGGCTGGTTCCAAGGCAACGTGCCGCTTGGGCTTAAACACGCTTCCCTCTTCTGTTTCCCGTTTTCCATAGGCTTTTCCCATCTGCCGAATGGGCTCTACCCGTCGTACATTCCCCTGAGCCACCTCGAGCCCCCCAGCGCCGGCAGTCCTCTCCTGGCCCAGCTGGGTCAGCACAGCCTCTTTGAGTCGCAGAAAGGTGAGTCTGGGTCCCTGCACACCTTTTCCCTTGGTCAGCCTTGGGTGCTCATCCTGTCCTTTAGGCCCACTTGGCTCTGGATGCTGGGATGTTGAGGGTGAAGAGCAGGAATGCCCTAAGGTTGTCATCCAGGGATGTTTCCAGTACAGCAGTACTGGTTGTGGCTGTGCCGTAGGTCACTCCTTGAAGTCCCCCCATGTGCTGCCTCATCCCAGGGCTCAGTGTGCATCAGAGACAGGGCTGTCCTGCATCCCACCTGGGCCACATGGAGATGGTCTCCTCTGCCCCAGTCCTTCTAGGCCACATCTGACACATCCTGGAACCCCATTCCCTCCTGGTTTGCCACCTCTCTCCTGTCTCCATAGGCAGAGGCCCACAGTAATTTCACTTACTTTTGCTCTGCAGATGGGTTCTACCTTTCTGGCCACGCAAGCCAATCCGCTTTGCACCCGCAGCCTCCCCTCTCTAGGACCGCGGGCAACCACACGTCGAGCGCTTTGCTCCGGGAGAAGGACCTTGGGCAGTTGCACAAGAGCTCAAAAGAAAGCCTCAAAGACCCGGGTGGGAAGGAGCGGGCATGCCGGAGCGATCTATCCCTGCCCTTTGCCAAGAAGGAGAGCAGGCCGAAGGAGGAGCCCCGGCCCCGCAGCGTGGTTGACCTCACACAGGACACTAAGCCCGACAGCGAGCGGAAAGTAAGCGTGGTGGAGAAGGCAGTGAAGGTCGGTGAGCGCCTCTCCCCGTTCCTGGCCGAGCACATGCCAAATCGGGGTGGTGGCGGTGGGGAACCCAAGTCCAAGAACCCACTGCAGAGCTCTTCCCTGAGCAACTGCAACGGTGGTGGGGACCCCATGCTGAAGGTCCTGGGCGCCGAGCAGGACCGCTGTGCCAAGGATCCCACTCGGCACGATGAGAACATGAGGCCTTCCGCTCATGCCCACGCCGAGCGGCTGAAGCGAGGGGAGCCCCTCCTGCCCTCCGTGGGTGCTTTGCACGTCTCCTGCAGCTGCCCGTCCCCGCATCCTTCACAGCCGGGGAAGATGACGCCGGCCACGACATTCCCTCCGCAGCCCATCCATTCCAGCATGTACACCATCTTCCCACCGGCCAAGGAGCTGGGGAGGGAGCACAAAGTCATCGCCCCCACCTTCGTGCCTTCGGTCGAAGCCTACGACGAGAGGAGCGGGCCCATCCAAATCGCCTCGCAGGCCCGTGACAACAAGGCAAAGGACAAGGACCTTGGCAAGGTGGGGGTGCTGCAGTCACCCACGGAGCGGTGCCTCGCGGATGCCTCCCGCACGCTCTTGTCCCAGGACTTTTCTTGCCACAGTGATGCCAAAAGGATGGAGGCTCTGAGGGAGAAGGGCTCCGTGATCAGGGCGAACTCCATGGCACTGAAGAGACAGGTTACTTCGGAGCCCTTCCTCAACCGGCCAGGGCTGGGCTCTCCGGAGAGCAGGGAGTTCCTGGCTTCCAAGGACTTGCTGAAGCCGAGTCCGGAGGCAGAGCATCGCCCGTGCGAGCGGGACCGCTTCCAGCGATCCAGTTCCAAAGAAGCGGCAAAGGTTTACGGCACTTTGGACTCCTCCAGGCAGCACCTGGACCACGCTCAGCTGAAACCACCCGAGCAGAAGTGGAAGCCCTTTGAGATGGGCAACTTTGCCACCACGCAGATGGCGGTGCTGGCCGCGCAGCACAACCACGTCACCCGGGCGGAGGAGGAAGCCAAGAAGGTCTACCTTGACCCCAGTGGCTTGCCTCGGTCCTCGGTGGTGGGCTCGGGGGGTGCTGCAGACGTCCTCCACTCCGCCTCCCATGGCGAAGGGTCGGCCATGCAGAGCCTCATCAAGTACAGCGGCAGCTTTGCCAAGGAGACGGCGTCGCGGCAGAGCTGCGGCAAGAAGAGCCCCTTCGGTGGCTTGGGCAATGTGAAGTTGGACTCCGCGCAGCTGGGCACCTCCAAAGTGCAGCAGTTGCTGTTGCAGCAGCCGGCGAAGCAGCTGAAAAGGGACCCCGAGAGACCTGAGAGTGCCAAATCCTTTGGCCGGGAGAGCATCGGCTCCCAGGGCGAGGTGGAGGTGAGGCACTTGCCCGTCGGCATCGCCGTGGCTGTGGCCCGGCAGAAGGACAACAGCAGCAGCAGCAGCAGCAAACTGGGGCCCAGCTTGGCAGACAGGGATCGCTCGTTGTCTCTCAGCAGCATCAAAGGTAGGTTCCCCAGGCCTGCCTGTATGGCATGAGCTGAGTTTGGCATCCTCAGCTCCCTTTGCCTCCCCTTCCCAGCCAAGGGCACGTTGTAAACCACAGTGGGGAGCAAGACTTCCTGTGCGAGAGAGACTTCCCTTTTCCTCCTTCCATCCCCTCTGTCCACCCCATCTCCATGTGTTTGATCCTTGTTAGCAAAGGGACTGACAAGGAAACCGCTTAATCCACCTTTGTGCTGGTCTTTTAATCCCATGGGTTTGATTTAAGCCGTGGTGCTGGAAGGAAGGGGATGGCACTGGTGAGGTATCTGGGGCTCTGCTTGGCTTCTGTAGCAAGATAACACCCGAGGGCTGCCCAGCATGGAGAGAGCTCGCCTCTGGTGTGCCAAGGAGCGATGCCAAAGCAAGCGGCCGGAGATCATCGCTTGACTTTCCGTGTTTAGCCTTTGCCTTTCCCATTTTTCTCCCTTTACTCCCCTCTCAGCCAGCGGCCCCTCTCCCCATTCCCATCACCTTACCCACTGCCCGGAGCACCTCGTGGGCAGCACAGGGAGCTGTTTGTTCAGCCGTTCAATCGGCCCAGACGCTCCCAGCTTGCGTTAAATGTAATTTACTGAGCCGAACTAAAAGGCTGCAAACAAGGGTTGAATTCTGGCAGGCCTCCGGGCTGGTTGCTAAGGGATGCAGTTGGCTTTCAGACAGAAAACAAGACTGCTTTTCTCCTCCTCTTGCCCCCCAAATGCTTCCCCCCCCACCCCACTTTTGTATGCCAAGAGATATTGGTCTAATAACATTAGCTTGCTTGCGCTGAGTGGACGGTGCTTGAATGTTTAGACCTTTTAAGAAGGAGAAAGCAGGCTTTAGTTGGCTAATCTGTAGTATTTGGCAAGTAAAATGCAAGTATTTAGTGCTGGGCATTGGTTGTCAAGGGAACGGGCCTGAGCCTTTCCTCCATGCATAACTGATTGAATTTTTCTATGCGGGTCCGTGCGTCATGTTCATATAGAGAGACAAAATGATCATTCACTGTCTGGACAATCGTCGGTCTGTACAGAAAAGGGACCATCCTGTCGGGCTGGGGGCTAGGCAGGAGTGAGGGGAATAAGAAAGTGTGTGTGTGTGTGTGTGTGTGTGTGTTTGGAGAGGGGATGAGGCCAAAAAGATGCTAAACCTGTCTATAAATAACAGAACACAAGGAGTGGAAATGGGAGAGGGAGTGGAGGTAGAAGAACAAAATAATGGGTTTCTAATAAAAGGCTTGGGGTCAACTCACCTTGTGCCAAGAAAGGGAGGCTGAGAGCTAACCAAGGGTGTGCTCCATATTCCTGATGCTGAAGTGGGGGAAGATAAATGGGAAAAGAGGCTCCAAAGGGACAAAAACTTGGGCTAGGGAGTGGAAGGGGATTTGTGTGTGGGTGGAGATGATGGGAGGGAGGCAGGGAGGGATGCAGGACTTCCAGAAGGATTCACAAGCCCCTGTGCCTTGTGCCATGAGCAGTGGAGACTGCACAGGGCATCGTTCAGTGAGCCAAGGAGGGGCTGGTTGGGACAGGTACTGCACACAGTGTCCTGGCAGCCTGCAAGGGAAATGGGGTGACCCTGGAAGGTCCTCTGGGACAGAGAGAGGTGTGTGCCAGGTTCTAAAGCATCTTTGCTTGCTGCTTGAAGTCCACGGAAGGAGCCTTGGGGAGAGGAGCTGGGAGAGACGTTGTCTTGTTCCTGGATTCCTTCTGACAGTAAGAGCCAAGGGAATTGGAGACCTGACAGCAAAGAAACCACGGGCTGTCCAGGTTTGAGGAAATACACAGCGGAGCCCTCCTTGAAAAGGCTGCCTGTCAGCAGGATAGACTTGATGCTCCGAGATGCTTTCCCGTGTGCCAAACCTCATCCAGATGGGAGAGCGAGGGCCCTGCTGAGGGCTGTGGGGAGCCAGGGTGCAGCCGTGCGAGGCCGTGCTGCACTGCTGAGCCCTGTGGGGTGCAGAGCATTGTCCGGGCAGGGAAGGAGCAGGGGGGGAAGCAAACACTTTCCTCCTGATCCCCTTAGACCGGCCTGTTGCTCACTGCAAACAGGGCCTGGGTTTAGGTGTGGATCATATCACCAGAGCGTAACATGAAGAGGGGCAACAGGGAACTGTGGGGAGAATCTATATGCAAGAAAGAAGCTAGGGAGGGGAAAAGAGAGAAAAGCAAGCCTGAAATCAGGCAGATTGGGTGAAGATCTTGGATGAAGTAAGTGATGGGTGGCTCCAATACCTGGTCCTGGCACTGCTGTTTGCTCCTATGAAGGTGGTTCATAACCTCTCGCAGGCGCAGCTGCTGCAGTGCCAGGCTGTATTTGCGAGAGCTGCTCTGATTCTGGACAAGCCATTTCTCCAGCCAAACATCCAGCCCCTCTTTTTGGACTCTTGCCCTCATCTGCCATATGCGTCCCCCTGCCTCGCCAGCCCCTTTCTTGTTGTGTGGCTCATGGAGGAGAGAAGCAGAGTCCCACTAACAGGTTGAAGTGCAGAGCGGTGCACGCTGGTTTCTTGAGGGTTTATAGTGCTGGTTCTGCCTGTTGCAGAAGGACAGGGATTCAGAGCATGCCCATTGCTCCCAGACTGGTTTACAGGAGCAGAAGGTGCTTCAGAACATGCAGGGATAAAATCCAGACCTCTGCAGGATGCGTTAGGAAGGATGTGTAGTTTGATGCAGGGGTTTAGCTGGGCCTGGGATGGGAAATCTGCCACTGTCCTGTTGGTCCTGGTACTCCCAGGTGGGTGGTGTCCTGTTCTGGGAGGCTGTTCTGGCCTGGTGTGTGGGTCCCTTGATGGCTTGGAGACGGGAAGATCAAACCACTCAAAGTGAGAATACCTTGATCACATAGACAGCCTTACCCAGGCCTTTAGGACTTGAACCTCATAACTGTCTTGGGGGCAGTGGCATTTGGGTGTGCTGGCTCCCAGGATCCTGCCTCTCCATGCCCAGAGGAGATGGGCAGCTTTCCACAGACTGTTGCTGGTGTCTGATGGTGCTGGGTTGCCTCGTAGGGCACGGACGCTCAGAAGATGACTGTGGGGATGAGAGGAGCCGCCACCGGGACAGCCACCTCCTGGCAGGGCGCTTGGAGCGGGATCAGGAGAAGCTGCTCAGGTGAGGGCTGGGGGGAGATGGGATCTGTCCAGAGAGGGGATGGGGTTACATCCACCCTGGTGTACCTGCTGGCACCAGAGGAGCACTGAGTGAGGCACCATGGGGTTATAGGCAGATCCTTCTGCAAATCTGTGCCTGCTCCAAAGGGATGAAGAGATGGGATGTTTTATTCTGGACATGATGTTAACCACCTCCATCACAGCTCTCCTGGAGTGTCTGAACCCTAGATTGCAGACACACTCGTTCTTCAGGCTGGGCCATGCCCCTGGGCTCCTCCAGCAGCTGCACAGCAACCTCAGACCACCTCTCACTGTCTCTCTTGCCTCCTCCATCACCAGAGAGAGCAAGGAGCTGGCAGATTTTGCTCGGATACACCCCTCTGGCTGCGCCACGAACGGCTTGAACTCCAACCTCATGGTGACAGGAGGCCCAGCGCTGACAGGCTCCGGGCGCTGGTCTGCAGACCCAGCTTCACACTTGGCAGCCCACCCCTGGCTCCCCAGGACAGGGAGCCCTTCCATGTGGCTGGCTGGCCATCCCTATGGTGAGTGTCCTGAGGGACAGTGGTATATCCGTGGGGTGTTTGCACCAATGCAGTCCAAGAGGAGGTGTTGCTTAGTGCCCAGTGAGGCTGCTGTCTCATCAAAGGGTATTTTGGAGCAGTCAAAAGTGGGTAGGAGCTGTTGTGACTGTGATGTTTCTTCTTCCAGGACTTGGTCACCCTTCCCTGCACCAGGGCATGACTCCAGGCTTTCCCCCTGCCATGGGGGGAGCTCTCCCTTCTGCCTATCAGTTTGCCAGAGACCCACAGTCGGGGCAGCTTGTGGTGATCCCCAGCGAGCACTTGCCACACTTTGGTAAGCACTAGGGTAGGGGTGAGCTGGCCTCTCATGAGGTGTGTTTGGAGATGGAGATGTGTAATCTTCAGCAGTGGCTCCTCATCCCCTGCAGGACCACGCGGAGTTGGAATCCTTGGTTAGGGGAGTCTACTTGTGGGCTCAGCCAGGGGCAGTCAAACCAGGGGTTCCTAGAGAGCAAAGCGAGTCAGATGGCCCCAGGACCCATGGGATGGTGGGAGTAGGGCTGCCAAGAGGAAGATGACATGCTTTCCCCATTGCGTTTCTGCATAGCCCAGTGTTTGGCATCCCCCATTCCCTGGGATTGGGGTAGAGCCACTTGCCCTGAGTGATCCTAAATCCTCTACTCATCGCCATCCTCCTGCCTGCCTGACTGCATCTCTGCTCCTTCCCCAGCAGAGCTGATGGACCGGGCACCCCCACTGTGGCCGGCCATGTACCCCCCGACCAGGAGCTCCCTCCAGCACGCTCACCAGCTCCAGCTCCTCTCCCATCAGCAGCTGCTGAGGCAGCACGAGCTGTACATCCTGCAGCAGCAAGCAGCCCACGCCATGGAGCTGCAGAGGAGTGCCCAGCTTGTGGTACGTTCTCCAGAGCTTCCTTGGGTATGAAATGATCCTGGAGTTGGGAAAAAAGCAGCTGTGCGTGTGTTGTGTGTCTGAAAGGTATGGATGCATTGAGTGACCCTGCCCTGGTCCTTGGGATGTGAGGCACACAGGGTGTTGAGCTGTTGAGCAGTGCTGTCAGGAGAGCAGCACAACCGTGATTTCTTCCCTAGGGATGGCTCTGTTTAGTTGAGTGCTTCCATCCCTCATCACCTCCAGCAGCTCAGAGAAGCAGCTGCAGTACTGGCAGCAATCACACAGTGTCCTGGAGCCAGCTCCTGTTCACCAAATGATTTTGGAGGTCGTGAGCTTTCATTTGGGTGTTTTACATCCATTTAATTTTTACAGTGGTCATCTGGTTTTCAGCCTTTGTTTTACATGTGTGCTTGCTGGGCTGGGGGTTTAGAAATAGAAACTGTTTGCTTTGGATGCAAGAGCTGAGACACCCTTCACGTGATTCCCGGAGCTGGGAATTGTAAAGAACGCTGTCACAGATCAGTGTCACCCTCCATCGGGTTGGCCTTAAAATGGTGTTGCACTGGGGAAGGTGTGTTTTATTCCAGCGCGTGTTTGATAAGATCATGTGTAGGTCTCGCTTGGTGGGAGGTGTGTGCTGCTCCCCAGGAGCAGGTAGGGATGTCGTGCTGAGTTCTGCTCTGTTCTTGTTGCAGGAGAGATTGAAGGCCAACGAGCAGCGTGCGGATATGGAAGAGAAGGTGACGAAGCGGAGCCTGGACAGTGCCAAATCAGGCCTTTCCTCCTCTGCCTCGGGACTGGTGCACCGGAAACCACCTGTGCTGTCTCCCAGTGCCTCCACATCCTACAGCAAGGCTGTGAGTCCACCTCCCCTCTCTCCCAGGGCCTCACCCGTGTCTGTGCTCAAAGCTGAGGTGATCCAAAAGATGGAGGAGCCACCTTCGCAGCCAGCCTACTCCTACCCCGCCACCCCCAGCTCCCATCCTTCCAGCCCGCCCCCTGCCTCTCCACCCCCTGCCCCTGCCATCCCTCCAAAGGAAGAGGCACCCGAGACCGTGGAGAAGAAAGACCTGGAGCTGGACAAAGAAGCTGCTGGTCCATATCAGGCCTTGTTCCCAGGTAAGAGAGCCCTGCTTTGGCAGAGTCCCGTTGTGTTTGTGCCTGCCTCCCTTTCTCTCCTTGACTCTTTCCTGCTTTCATCCCTTCCCCTAGAGAAAACCACGTAGCTCCTCTAAAAGGCAGGGGAAAGGCAAGGACCAGGATGGTCTGGGATCTGGGTCTTTTGGACTGAGATCAGCGCATGGGTTGTAGGTGGACCTGGGGCTGTAGGCTGTCTTCTTCCCTTGGGTTGAGCTTGGATTGGTTCCTCCAGGGCTGAGGTCTCAGTGAGAGAAGGATGCAAGAGGCAGATCCCTCTCCAGTTGTAGGAGAGTGCTGGAAAGGTGCTGGGGTGCTTGGCCAAGAGAGAGGTACCCAAAGCAGCTACTGCTTGAGGACAGGGAGAGATGAGAGATGATGGAACCAAAGGGACCCCATCTCTGTACCTTAGAAAGTGTTCTGGAGACCCAGCCATTACACAGCCTGTCCATTCTGGTATCTTGCAGAGATCCCCCCAGGATATCCATTCCAGTCCCTGCCTCCCTCCTTTGGAAGACACTACCCCTACCTCCTGCAGCCCACTGCAGCATCTGATGCGGATGGCCTGGCTCCAGACGTCCCGCTGCCTGCTGAAGGCTCTGAGCACATGGAGCTTTCCCCAGAGGTGAAGCCCATCCGCCTGTCTCCGTCCAAAATACTAGAGCCCATCCAAGCAACAGCAGAAGAGGAGTCCTTGGAAGAGAGGGTGAAATCAGAGGTGCAGATGGAGGAAAGCCAAGAAAGCATCTGCGAGCAGGACATGGGGACTCTGAACATCACCACCTCTGCAGCCGTCCCAGTGCAGAACGTGGACAATTGCAACCTCCTGTTGCACCAAGGTGAAGCCTTGGGTGCTATGGAGCAGGACCAGGAAGACCTCCAGAGCTGCCCACCTCCTTACCAGGTTGTGGCCTGCCCTGCAGAAACAGAGGCTCAGGCAGAGACTGGGAATGGAGCAGAAACCTGCTCCATGCACATGGAATATGACGGTTTGCTCATGCACGCAGAGAATGAGCCACCTGAGATGGACTTGGCACCCCAGCAGGAGGAAGCCTCTGTAGCTATGGATCTACAGAGCACTGATGTGACCAGGGGAAGGGAGTTTCCCAACCTGCCCCCTGAGGAGGGGGAGCAGGGGCCAGAGATCCCTTCCTACACGGAAGAAGCAATCTCTTGCCAAATCCCAGCTCTGGACATCAAGCCAGGCGACCCGCTGGCTGGGATGAATGCTTTGGTGGCTGCCACAGAGATGCCTCAGGCTTGTTCCTTGTTGACTACCACCAGTGTCACTCCATCGCAGGTGAAGGTGGAGGTGGTAACTGACCAGGCCTTGGAGCACTCTTTTCTGCAAGGGATCACTTTGCTGAGTGAAATTGCAGAGATGGAGCTGGAGAAACGGAAGCAAGAAATGCAAAGTAAGTTTGGTCTCCCTGCATATGGTCCTCGTGGTCTCTGTGTGCGGTGGCATCTCCTGCAACTTCAACCAGGCAGCCAGGAGAGCATTACTCCGAGTTGCAGGAGCAGCTGGTACTTCGGATGGGGTTGGAGCAAGGTTGTTATTGCAGTAGGCTGAGCTACGTGTGGCTTTTGTACTGCTCTCCCCTTCCAAAGGCCCTCGCCATGTCTAGACAGTTTGTGGTATGCGTAGCGGAAACGGAGCCCCACTTGCTGAGAGCTGCCAGGGTAACACCCTTCTGGCAGGCACTGAGTCCGCAGTCTGTTGGGGTTTGGCACAACAAGCCCCAGTAGCTCCTGATGATGCTTTCCAAGAGCTTGGCAGGTCCTGAAAAGAATCTCACCTTCCAGTAACTTCCTGAGGTGAGACGTGATGGGAACTGCCAGTTGTACCATGGCTGGGTACAACAGGAGACCTCGAGTAGGAGCCGGGGGTGGCTGGGAGGCTCCTTGTGTTGCCATGGTCCAGAAAGGGGCATCAACCTCTCCTTGTGCCTCCTGGAGGAGCAGTCTTGGAATGTGAATCTCTATAGCTTTATTTCTCTGTCCTTCCCAGCAGGTCCAGAGAGTTTCCCTGTCCGGCCAACGCTGGAGAGTTTGCTGGCTGCCAGCACCCACATGCTCATGGAAGTACTTTCCACCCCCTTTATGGAAAGTCTGAAAACCATCCGGCTGCCTCGAGAGCTGAATCCCAACAAAAAGTACAGCTGGATGCAGAAGAAAGACGAACCCGTAAGTAGCTCTGGAGTGTGGCTGAGCCTGAAAAGCCACAGTGCATCCACTCACCACAGCTTGCTCTTCCAGCCCTGGACTGCCACCGGGCTTGTGCCGCCCTCCTGCATTCCCAAAGTGAGCTGGTGCTTCCCTCGCTTGTGTTTGTAGCTGCCCAGGGAGTCACTGTGGTGTGATTTAGCTTCTCCCTTGTTTTGAGTCAGCAGCATTGAATTCAGCAGGACCCTGGGCAGCCCTAGAAATGGTGTTTGTAATGCAGAGCCAGCAGGAACTCATCTGTTAATGCTTTCGTGGTGGTGGGGATAAATAAAGATAGTGGCAGGAGGGTTTTTCAGTGGTTTTTTTTCTTTGCTGCCTCTTCCCCATAGGAGAGGCTGGCAGAATCCTTTGTACCCAGCAAGTGCTGTAAGACAGGGAATATCTTGATCTGTCTTGTTAAATAAGGAAAAACAGTTCTGTGGGTGTATTTTGTCCTGCAGCTTCTTTCCCAGTGTTGCTGTCCCTCAAAGCTGACATAAGCCACCATGCATAAGCCACTGATCATCTTCACTTGGCTGTTTTTGCTTGGGTACCACACTAGGGCTGCGCTTGTGGACAGAGATGCTCTGCTCCACTGTTAAGCGTGGATGGCTGCAGATCTTGGCCACTGCAAGAGCACCCCAATGTGCACCACCTCAGTCCAAGGGCCTGAACATCTCCTGAGCTTCTCACCCCCTCTTGCCTCCCCACCTTAGATGTACTCCATCAAATCAGCCATCGAGAACATGGATGCGATGGAGCTGGACTACAGGATGAGGCTGGCGGAGCTGCAGCGGCGCTACAAGGAGAAGCAGCGGGAGCTGGTGAAGCTGCAGCGCCGCAGGGACTCCGAGTAAGTCGCAGGCTGCTCCCTCGGTCTGGGATTGAGACCAGCCCTCCATTCCCTCCCTGTCTCCTCTCCTCCTGGTACGGCCCGCCAGAGCTTTGCATTGCACACTCCTAGGCTTATGTGACACGACAACCTGAGCACTGGTGAATGCAGCTGGGAGACCGTTGTAGAGACAAACCTTGGCTTCAGCAGCTCAGTTTAGCAGTTTGGTGGCAGGAGAAGGTTCTGGGTTGGCTCCTGTTCTTGCTTGCTTTCTTTTAGTTTTTCCCCCTCCCTTTTTTTTTTTTTCCTTCTTTTTGGATTTACTTCCTTTATTTTTTTTTTTTTTCTTTCCTGGTTTTTGCTTTTTGGTTGCAAAATTTGACTTTGCTTTTTGTTTTCTTCGCCTTTTTGGTTTTTTTTTGTTGCCTTGGTTAACAGTGAAGCGTGTGGTTTTTTTAAAGGGAAAAGCATGACGAGAAAAGTAGAAGCTTGGCAAGAAGAGGCCCTGGAAGGCCCAGGAAGAGGAAACTTGGATCAAGCGCTCTGTCACCCATTAAGGAGAGAGGGAAGAGTGACAGCAAGAGTGGAAAGTAAGGCTGGAATATGGGGAAGATGGGAAAATGGCAGGGTCGCTGCACCAGGGTCTTACTTGGGGACAGCATCTCGGATGCAGCAGGGGCTCACTGTGGCATTGCAGTGACAGGCTGATCTCTAGCAGCAGCAGTGTTGTGGAAGTGTGTGCGTTTAACGTGAGTGTGTCCTTCCAGTGGGAATAGGGTGCCAGCGTCCTCCCTCTCTGCTGGTAGAGCACGTGTCTATGGTGTTGGGTGCAAGGAGGACAGGCTGAGTTGAGGGCTGAGGTGATGCGGAGCTGCCGGCTGGGCAGGGAGCTGTAGGTGAGCTTTTGGTGTTGGGGAGAGCATCCTGGTGTGTGCTCAGGAGAGCAGATGGTGCAAGCGGGTGCTGTAGGGATGGCAGGGATGTTGGTGTCACAACCTGGAAGGACAGGGCTAATGTACTCTGTAGGGCCTTTCTGCGGTGTTTCTGCTGTCTTCATCTCTGTCCCCTTAATCAGTGGGAGTTGGTTTCGCCTGATCTCTCTCTTTGAAGCATCTGAATCAGTCTGTCTTCTGCTTTTTCTCTTTTACAAGTCCACCTGCTCTTATTTGGATGCTTGGATCTCACCACTGTTGGCCATGTAACCATCCATGTATGGCCCAGTCTCTCCCAACGGGAAGGCACCTCCAAGCTGCTATGTATTTTTGCAAATCAGGCTCAGGTGCCCAGCTCCCACTGACCTTGTGCTGCTTAAAACCTGTCCTCTTGGTGGCTCTGTGTTCGGTTCTTCGTGTTTGGGTGGCTGGACAGGCTGGAGACATCCAGAGGTGGCTGGAGTTGTGCGTGTGTGCATGCATGGTGGTGTTCTGTGTGCATGGAATCACAGGAATGCTTCATCAAGTTGATGTGGGAGATGGAGATAGATCCTCAGCCAATGTTCAAGGCTGGTTGAGCTGTCTGTGGAGGTCAGCTGAGAGGATGCAGGGGAGGGGAAGGTGCCTGGAAGCTAGGAGGCTGCCCTGTGTTTATTGGCTTTGTGGCGGTGGTATGACCGAGGTCAGGAGGTTTAGCATGAAGGAGGTGGCATATGGGAGCTTTTAATGGAAGTGTGGTAGAAGTCTTGAGGTTTTGACTGATGATCCATCAGATAGTTACTGGAGACAGTTTGGGAGCAGTGAAAGATGTGTTTCTAGTCTCAGCTTTATTTCTTTTTTTATTATTATTATTCTTTATTTACCCTCTCCTTTCCCCCCAAACCCTGTAGCAAGACTGAAGACATAGCTCACAAATGCCTCTCACGTGGGGGTAGATTGCCTGTCCTTTAAGCAAGACAGTCCCTGCAGTGTCCTCATTCCTCTGTGTCACCTTGTGTGGTAGTTCCTTACCACCTCCTTGCTCATACCCAAGCAATCAGAGCAAGTGTGTGGGCAGTGAGGCAGCTCCCTGGGCCTTGGGAATCAATCTGCATCTACAGAGTCTATGAAAGTAGAGGTGGAAAAGACCTACAGGGCCAGCTCAGCTGTGTGTCCTCCCCTCTGCTGCTCTGTGCCATATCAGGCAGTGTCTGGTGGCTGTTACTCAAGACACCAAGTACTTCCTTTCGGAGACAACCCTGCAGGTCTCTGATTCCAGGCACCCTCATCTATGCTGGTGGCCAGGAGTGTGCAAGAAGGGCTCCTTGGCTGGAAAACCTTGTCCAAACTGCTGTCACTTCACAGTAGGCTCTCACTGAGGATCCCCACTGTCCTGCAAGGCACTTAACCTCACTTTTGAGCTTGGTGGGGATCACAGGGAGGAAAGCCCCCCCTACCTTGACCCATCCTCTGCTTGGCTTGCAGACTGAGCAAGTCCTTGTTGCTCTCTGAAGACTCTGAGACTGGTGAGGGCATGAAGAAGAGGCACAAAGGGGCCCTCCCGGAGGAGGACGAGGATGTGGAGAGTGGCAGTGGCAAGATGAAAGGGAGGAACCAGAGCTGGGAAGAGCACGATGCGGCTCCCGGCTTCTCAAATGAGGTCAGTGCCCTCATGGGGGGAACATGGAGCCACAGGCCAAAGGATCTCATTGCTGCTTTGCTGGTGTTGGTTTGCACTGGGTAACTCCTCCTGATCTCAGAGCATCTGCTCTCAGTTCACATGGGTTTAGAAGCTCTTCATGAGCGGACTGTGAAGTGGAGGGCTGTTGGCAAAGGCTAATGTTGGCTTATGGAGGTCGGACCTCTTTGGTAGGCAGCAGGGGCAAACACCTTCAAGCCAGCCAGAGCACTGAGGTGTTGCACTAGCTCTGAATCCAGAGTAGTGCTTGTCTTATCCCTTTGCCTATTGAGGCAGTGGAGGAGAATGACCTTCCTGAAGCAAGGAAGGAATGGGAGCTTTAACTGCTAGTTTAAACACAGGGTTTTCTTCTGCTCCTGTTGAGGCAATGAGATATTTACTGGAGCTTTAAGCTGCTTCTGCAATCCAGCGTGCACACAGGCAAAGTACTGAGTTACAGCTGCTGTTATCTAGCTGTAGCACATGTAAAGTGTACAAGAAGCAAAAAAGTACCGAAAATGAGGTAAGCACTGGCTGTAATGCAGTGGTGCTGATGCTCTTGCTGAGAGGCTTTTGGGTCTTCTTGGCATCCCAGCCTCTGGAGCTGGTTGATTATGTGGAAATCCCTATGTACTTGGCTGGTGTTTTGGGTAAAGATAATTTTTAATCCTTGTGATTTAGAGAAAAGCTTGTAAAACCAGTTCAAACGTCACCTAAACCCCAGAAGTTGTTGAGCAAAAAGAACTCCAAGATACGTTGTTCTATGGACATACTTCCTTTGGAAGAAAATTCAGGTTTTCTAGGTTAATCTTGTGATTTTGTAGGGCTTGATAAGGGTAAAGCTATGCTGTTTGCTGACATCTTCCTCCCTAGCACCGTGGTGGGTTATGGCAGCTGGGGCTTAAGACTATCATTTGAGGCCTTACTAACTCTAGTGCATTGGAGGCTGTTACGAGGGCTAGTAAAATCCCTCAGGTCTGCTATGGTAGCTGCTCTGTATTCACCTGTGTCTCTCCCTTTCACCTCGGCAGTTAAAGCTCAAAAAGAAGAAGGTGCCATCCGATCAGGAGCAGCTGGCCAGCAAGCTTGACAAGGCTCTGTCCCTCACCAAACAAGACAAGCTCAAATCCCCCTTCAAGTTTGCTGACAGCTCTGGGGGCAAGTCCAAAACTAGTGGAGGTGGCAGCAGGTACCTGCCACCCCACGAGGCTCTGCCGAGCAAGGAGGAGAAGAAGAGCTTGGCCAAGAACCTGGGCCTGTCACTGAAAAGCACCAAGGAAGGTAAAACCAAAGTGGCTGCCAAAATGAAGAAGATGGAGGTGGGGTTAAAAGTCAAAAATCAGCTCAAGGTTTCCCATTCACCAGCGATATCTGAAGTTAGCAGCTACTCCTATAGTAAGTAACCCCTCTTTTATCTCTGTTTACAGTGTAATCTGTTGTGGGGGCTTGCGGGGGTTTCTGGCCTCTTGGAAGGGGTCTGATTTTGCTCATGGGTGAAAGGTGACCTCCTTCATGGCTAATCAATGCTGCTGCATCTTCAGCATTGATCAGCATGAGGTGTCCACCCAACTTGCTGTCCAAGAGGTAGCCAGTATCAGTGCATCTCTTCCAGTCAGTGCTTGTGTTGTACTGATCATCAGTGGGGAAAAATGCTGTAAACTAAAAGGTTGACCCATGTTCTTGCTTTCGGTGGAAGCAGACACTTTCTTTGTACCTGTCAGATGAGTACTCGTAGCCTCTGCTCCAGGAGGTGGTTAACAGCTCAGATTCCAAGTCCTTGTTGAGCTGAGTGGGATTTGCTTTAGGTTTATGCTGTTGAGTCAGTTGGAGAAGGGGGCACTGATGTTTGTGAACATCTTCCTGCACTTAAGAGCTGTGGCTTGGTTCCTGCCTGACTGTGTTCAGCATTCCCATTTGTCTCATCAGTCTCCATTTCACCCCAGCATCCTGTGTACTGATGGCCATTTCTGAGCCCAAAGTGCACCTGAGTAGAGGTTCCTGCAGCTGAGCAGAGCTGGGAACCCCTGTTAGAAGGGAAAGTCTGAACTGCAGATGGTGTTGGGAAGATAGAAGTGGAGGTAGTAAGAGTCTTCAGCAATTCAAGCAGACAGTAGGGGTCTTGGAGTTTGTGCTCTGAGGTCTGGTTGTGTGTTTATCTTAGCTCACTTGTCCTTTCCTCTGCTTGCAGCTATTTCAGTCCCGTGTTAAAACCCTTACAGGGTGTTTGTACACACAACAAATATCTCAGTGCAACACCAGTTTAGAAATGTCAGTAGTGGGGAGGATGAGCCAATGGTCATCCAAGGGAGCAAATGCTTGGCATGAAATGAGCTATTTACATGGGAAATAGGAGCCACTGGACTTGAACACAAGCCTTTGGCTGATTGTGCTGCACACACCACCCAATACTTTTGTGGTTGAATGAGCTTCACTCCCAAGGACAGACACTAAACTGGGAGCTCTGGAGCTAATAGGGAGGGGAGGCATGGGCCTGTCATTGAGTCACTCAAGCGTGATGGATGTGGGGAGGCAGGTCGAGCATATGGCACTACTTCCCATGACTGGTGGGCTGCTCTTGTGGAGGAGGAAAAACGGGACTGGCGCCAAGTCCTTCTGCCTCTTAACCTCCTGCTTTCTAGCTGGAGTCCTGAAAACCTTGGGCAGAGATCCAGAGGGCGAGCTGAGCATCCTATTCCCATAGATTTAACAGGAGTGAAGCCCAGAGTGGTTTGCACATTTGGGCTTTGAGCCTCCTAAACTAGTTATCCCTTGTTTCTTCTCCACAACCAGCGCAATGGATGTGGGGGACTGATACCCGACCTGATGCGGGAGTGCATCTGCTGCTGCTCACAGGCTGGGATGATCCCCACTGCCTCTCTGCAACACTGTGAAGCCAGTGATGCGTTCACAAGAGGGGAGGTGGCAATTCATACCTGCTTGTAGTACATCCAGGGGTACCGTATGCTTTCTGTACCACCTTCACATGCCAAAAGGGGACCACTGGGTACCTTCTCAGCCCCTGTGGGGCTTGATAGCACTGTGGAGCCATGGTTCACAGATTGAGGAGCAGCTTGGTCCCTGCTCTGCTCTGGTGCAGTTGATATTGTTGCAGTGTCTGAGGCAGGCATTTGGAGTCAGATGTGACCACTTGGCTTGCTTTGGCTGCCCATATTGAAAACCCACTGGGAAAGGGGGTTCATGTAGAGAAGGAGATGTAGATCAGTGTTGAACATAACCAGGTTGATGGCCTGGTTGTTGGCATTGCTGTGCATTCCATGGACATACTCATAGCAGAAGTGCTCAAGGACTTGGAAGTGTTCAAGGCCAGGTTGGACACAGGGGCTTGGAGCAACCTGGTCTGGTGGAAGGGGTCCCTGCCCATGGCAGGGG
>JBCJKH010049356.1:0-17699 GCA_039877255.1 Loriculus beryllinus
ACCCAAGGCTCTGTCCAACCTGGCCTTGAACACTGCCAGGGATGGAGCATTTGCATGGGGCTTTTCATCAGAGGGTGGGTTCACCCAAGACAGGGAGACCTTTGTAAGGCAGGAGCTGACATCTGCTCCTGATGAGACAAGAGCCTGGGACAGTGACCGTCTCCTTCACTGCTCAAATCCTGACCAGGCACTGGGAGCTGCATCTAAGGCTGGCTCCTTCAGGCTGGGCATGATGACATGCAGGTCTTCACTGCCTCTTCTGCTGGCTGTGGTAGTCCCCATTGAGTGGCAAGCAAACTTTCCTCAACCACACCATTTATTTCCTTCTCCAGCCTCTTGTGTTACTAATTCTCTGAAAGAGATTGATAAACCCGCCATCGCCGCTCTGGTTACAGATCACTTGCTGCGGTAATAAGTAGTGCAGAAATCAATAGCCATAAATAGTGGCTGGGAATCAAATGCTCTAAACAGTACTTGAAGTGAGAAGGTTTAATTATGCCATTGTCTGGCTTACTTTGCCTTGGAGGAGCAGGACAAAGATGAGGGAGGCAAGAGGCAACATGCTCCCAGAATGGAGCTGGTCCTTTAGTTTGGGGCCAAGGCTGGAGAAGCCCATAGGTATGAAGGGATATTGAGGACTTTGAGAGCCTTCCAAAGGCAGCACAGCTTCACACCACAGTTAGCTGCAGGCAGGATTTTAGCAGTGCCTGTGTAATCCAGGCTGAAAGCTGCGTGTGATTAAAGATGTCTGGTGGCAGCCAAAGAGGAACGGGTGGAAGGCATAGAAAGAAGTAAATGGACTTTTTGTTAGAGCAGACAAGGGTTTAGACGTGAGACTGATTCAGCCAAGTACTGAGCTCTGGGAAGGTCCACCTGAGGGTCATCCACACCTTTTGGATGCAGAAAGAGGGAGGCTGTTTGCTCTTGCAGGGGCTTGGGATGATGGAGTTGAAGGCACGTGCATGAGCAGCTCTCATCGCTCAGATCTGCAGCTATAGCAGGAGGGGGAATGACTGCTGGATGGGCTGAGCAGGGAAATGGCAGCGTTAGTTGTTATTAGTGTTAGTGATAAAGTACTACTGTGCATGTTTAGCAGCTCTTGTATGCTTCTGAAGTTAGCAAAGTGCAAGGCTTTCCTATATCCATGTAACCGATGGCGTGTTTGGAAGAGGCACAGTGGTCAAACGCTTGTACCCTAATGCTAGGGCAAGCCTGTGGGATTTGCCACAGGGCTCAGACTTTTCTGGGTATAAAAATCTGTGTCTTCAACCATCTGCAAAGCCCTTTCTCCTCCTGGTGGAATGAGGTCTAGAGATGGTGGCTGACTCCAGCTCACACAGGGTGGGAAATAAAGGAAACCCACCCCAGCCCTGTAACCCCACTGCCCCTCTCAGCTGCTGTCCCGTGCTTCCAGAGGAGCCGAGTGCTGCAGGACCATGGCATGCCAGGTCTCCCTCACCCTCTCTACTCTGGGAAGGCTGATGGACCCTCCAAGCAGAGCGCAGCTGCCAGGTTGGAATGGGAAACCATCCAGCCAGCTCCCACCGCTGTTTCCCAATCAGTGCGACTCCAGCTGGAACGAGGAGAAGTTTCACCCCAGGATAAAATATTGAAGGAAAAGCCAAGGAAGATTGGCAGCTTTCATGTTTCCTAGCTCAGCTTTCCCTGGAAAAGGGAAACATCTGCTCCCACACCTGGACCCAGGCTGCGGTTTGGGCAGCCCTGTCCAAGTGCCAAAGGCAAGCGGCTTCCCCTGCTCGCTGCATGGGGCTGATGCTGCAGTAAAGCCATGTCCAGGCACCAGCCTTGCAGCAAGAGGTTTCCTCCACGCTGTGCTGGCTCCACTGCTCACACCCACGACTTAGACCACATCCACCACAGCAAAAAGCACAGAAACACTGCAAGCAATGTGGGGAAATGCTCCCAAACCACCCCCTGCTCCTGAGCCTCTGCCCTGGGTGAGCAACTCCTTCCCTTGGGGTTGGGTCCTTTGCTCCAGCTTCCTTTGCTGCTGCCCCCCAGGTCCCCAAACCCCTTTGTCCTCCCCAGTATCTCCCCATCTGCCTGTTCCCTTTCTCAGCACCCTCTCTGCTTGTGGCTGCTCCTGTAGAGCCTGGCTGCACTTCTCCAGCTACCAGGGCATAAGTATGGGACGAGATAAATATTGCCACGGCACATTACCCTGGTCCTTCCTCACCAACACACACTGCAGACAGAGTTATGCATCTATTTATATGTGTATATCAATCTAATTATGCTATATAAACTGTATATTCAACTGTCTATTGTGTATATGTAATATAAATGCCAGCTAATTGCCCTCAGTAAATATATATGGGGATTAACGGTATTGAAATTAAATTTATTGGTAATCCCCTTGAAAATAAACACACCAAATAAAATAAGCACATAAAATAAAAGCAGGGGACATCACAGTTTTATGTCTGGTTCTTTCCACTGTACACGAGGTTGGGCCTTTGCCAGGAAAGCATCAAGGTCTCAAATGCCTTTTCCAACCCCCCCCTCGGCAGCACTGGCTCACACTGATGGTGTCTGCAGCCGCAGGAGCCCACGTTCCTCCCAGCACGGTGGTCTGAGCCCTGTGCACGGCTCTGGCCCACCGTGGCTCGCTAGCATCACTGACAGCTGGCCCGGCAGATTGGCGATGGGCTCCGGTGCTTCCCGGCCCGAGGTCACCGCCTCCAATACGGCCCCGGTCGGCAGTGATGGGGAGTCACTGCAGCCCAGCAGATGTTTGATGGCATGTGTGAAATGGGCTGGGGGTGCTGGGGCCAGCCTTGGGGTGCTGGTGGCCACGGCTCGGAGCGGGCAGAGCCCGTTAACCCCATCAGCCAAGAGCGCAGGGACAGCTGCACCGCACTGGGGTCCCCCCTGGCATCAATCAAATGCTCCCCATTGAAGGGACAGTTCAGCTCTCGCATCCCTTTTTCCACCCTGTAAAGATGCGTGCCAGTTGGCAGCTCTGTTATTTGGTGGCTCGGGATGCACAGGGATCTGCACAAGTCTGCTGGCTCAGAGCAATGCTGGCGCAGGATGCTGGGGGGACCAGCACGGGTTTAGCCTCCATGATCAGAGGTTTTAAAGAAGAGGGTAGGCAAATTTCTGCTGGGAGTGGTTTATGCCAAAAGAGTCTCATACAGCAGGTTATGCACCAGGTGTAGTGTGCAAAAGGAGTTACACAGAGCCTAGATCAGCCACTGACAATGGGGCTGTATGAGACGTTCCCCCATCTGATGCCTCAGAGCTTCCCCTGCTCTTTTTGGCTCCTGCAGAAAACCCCTGACAATGCTAAAACCTGCTGTGTCGCAGTTTTGCACCATTCTGTGTCTGTGCAGCCCTCCCGGCTGCTGTGCTGCTGATTACTTGGTTGTGATCATTTCTGCCCTGCTCCTTCATGCTGGCAGTGAATGTGCAGCCACTCGGGGATGGGGAACCCCATGGAGATTTCAGCCTGGTTCCAGAAGGGAGTGTGAGCCTTTGACCCCTGCCATCAATCCTCGCTTTCTGTGGTTTGCTGTATTTTACCAGCAAGACAACAACTCCTCTGCACCTTCCTCACATCATTAACTTATTTAATCCCATGCCTCAGCAGTTTGCAGGCCTGTGGTTTGCTGGGGGGCACTGGGGAGGGAAGTGATGCTCCAAGGCCTGCCCAGTGTGCCCCAGACTGCAAGAGGGGAAGTCATATAGAATCATATAGAATCAGAGAATGGTCTGGGTTGGAAAGGACCTCAAGATCATCCAGTTTCAACCCCCCTGCCATGGGCAGGGACACCTCACACTAAACCAAGGCTTTGTCCAACCTGGCCTTGAACACTGCAAGGGACGGAGCATTTACCGCTTCTCTGGGCACCCTATGCCAGGGCCTCAGCACCCTCACAGTAAAGAACTTCTGCCTTGTATTTAACCTGAACTTCTCCTGTTTCAGTCTGAAACCTTTATCTCCTGAGAAGCACCCTGTGCTCTGTCGCTCCTGTCACCCTTTGTGCCCTCTCCTTTGCCCTAGACATGAATCAATGGAAGCTGGGCAGTCATGTTTCCTTTCCTTCCTTTCTTCTTTATCACTTCTTCTTGCCAGGTGCCTCCTTTCTGCCTGGGGAAAGGCTGTCTTGACTGTTTTGAGCCACTATGCTAAATTAATGCTCTTGTTAATCTCCTGGATCCTGGCTAAATGACAGGAGCAGGAAACAGGGGGAGAAGGTGCTTCCCCAAACACACACACACACATGGGTGCACACATGGTCCTTCATGCAGCAGGACAGACGGATCCTGGGTCTTGGAGATCTGTCTTTGGGAGTGAAGAAAAAGAGATATGGCAGAAATGAGGACAGAGGTGTTGCCTGGTCCAGGTATTTGGAGAGGCCCATGGTCGGGTTGGATGCTCATCTTGGTTTCCCACCCAGTTTGCCCTGTGATGGACCTATGCTCATTCTCCTTGGACAACTACAGCAGCCGATTTGGAGCTGTCTTCTCCCATTTGACACCCTCTTTTCAAAGTTCAGGTATCCTGGGCTGTCCGTGCAGCATCTGGTTTAAAGGTGTAAAAATGGGCTGGTGCTGCTGTCATCCTTAATGTCCTCCTTATCCTCGATGTCATCCTTATCCTTAATGTCCTCCTTATCCTTAATGTCCTCCTTATCCTCACTGTCCTCACATTACGGCCTCTGTAGACCACCCACCACAGAAACACTCATACCCAGAAACAAGCCCACGTTCTACCATATGGCCCCATGTGGTGGTAAACTGCCTGCTTCCAGCCTCCAAAGTGAGCTGCACTGAAATGCATCCATCATTCATGGAAGCTTCCTCTCCCTTTAGACCAGAGCAACTTGTTTGGCAATGAAAAAGAACCACCACCCCTTGGATCTCTTCATCTGACAGGGCTGGGAGCTACCAGATGAGTATCTTAAATAACTAATGGTGACTCAGAGGAGCCTTAAACAAAGATAACATTGTCACTTCTTCTCTGTTCCGCTTTGGTTTCTCACTCTTCAGTTTTCCTGCCAGTTTATTATCTCTTCAGTTTTACTTCTGATGATCTTGTAACTCTTAACAGGATGTGTATTATCTTTGGCAGGCTCTTGCAAACGTATGACCAGGAATAAACAGGATGCGTGCAGAGGAATAAAAGCATCTTACAAAATGCTGTGATTGAAAGAGGAGGGCTCTGTTTATCAGCTCAGGGGGGGGTGATGGGTTATGTGTGTGGGCTCCCCACCCTGTGTGAAAGAATCATAAAATCAACCAGGTTGGAAAAGCCCTTTAAGCTCATCCAGTCCAATCATTCCCCAGTACTGCCAAGGCCATCACTGCCCCATGGCACTGGGGCTTCCTCTACATGGGGTGTGAACACTTACAGGGCCGGTGCCTGCAGCCCTGCCCTGGGCATCCTGTTCCAATACCTGAGCACCCTTTGGGGAAGGAATTGCTGCTAATATCCAGGCTAAGCTTGGGCTGGTTCCTCTTTCCACTTGCCTGTTTGGAGAGATTCTGAATCTCCAGCAGTCCAGCATCTCGGCTGCCCAATTCATCAATCTGTTGAGCATTGCTAAACACTTCCTCAAGCTCTGTCCTGCAGGAGTTGTGTTTCACAGGGGTTAGGGTGATGTGTGTGCTGCACCACATGAGATCTGCAGCCGAAGGCAGCTTTAAGCAGCTCTGGATGAGCCGGTAATACCAGCAAACACCACTGGCACCACCAGAAGCACTCACATCAGAGGGCTGTTGGCTCATTTATGACAAGGACATGCTGATTGCAAGGTTACTATTTCACACTGTTATTTGGGTCTGCAACCACCACCCTCCACACAAAGCCAAGACTCATTTGGATCATCCCAGCCTCTGATAAACTACATGCAGCAGTGGGGATCGCCCACTGTAGGAATGAGCCATCTCCCTCACATCCAGGCTCATGGTTCCCAAGGACCAGAACTCTTCAGCTCTGCCCTGTTAGATATTGGCAACACTTGGCATTGCAGATACTTCTTCAAAGCTGAGGAATGCCTGGATTAAAAGGCTGTGCTCTGGTCTGTCTTTTCGTATACACCATGAGAAAGCCTTGGGGAAGTAGGAAATCTCATTAGGAATTAACTTGGGATCAAATATGACCTCCCGGGTGATTCTGAAAGGCTGGCTTGATGAACAGGGCCACCTCAGACCTCTTTGAAGAAAAGAACCACATCAAATTTTGCTATTACGAAGTATTTAATAGATCTGTTTTACAAAGCAGTGCTGCTCCCAATTCCCAGAGTGTTACAAATCCTGCAACCTATTTCTTTCCAAGAATGACTTCGATTCATTCATGGGTTTTAATGCAGCAAGCTGTTAAACAGATGTTTTAGGACAGGAAGCCTGAGCCCTACGGAAGTGTACCAGGCTCTGCTCTACCCTCAGCAAGCCTGCAGAGTTATGTAGCTCTGATATGACATGAGGTACCAGGGTTTTTTCACTCAGCCTGGAAGCAGCATCACCATAACCTGTGAAGTCACCACAGCTCCTTGTTGAGTTTTTCAGGTTGCTACATGATCAGAACCACTGTCACTGTAGCTTACAGTGACTCTTGGCTCACTCAGGAGCTATCAGCAGGACAAGCAGCTTAAAATCCCAGAGAGTTCCCCAGAATTCCCCAAATCCCACATTTACAAGCATCCCACTGCCATGTGTGTGCAGCTGCATCATGTCATCAGGATACAGGTGTCCCTTTGGGTGTATGTCTGGTTAAAGGGAACTGGGATGTGTGCTGACAGTGGCTATCTCACTGGTGTGAGCAGGGCTACATCCACCCTGTGACCACAACACATCCGATAAGACAAGTGCTCCCCTAAAGACCTTCAACTCCTGTGCCTCAATGAGAGGACAGAGACACCTCCAGTCTGGTGGAAAGTCACACAGTACAGATGGTCCTCAGATCCTCCTCATACTGCTCGTGTAGAGCATCTCAACAGGGATGAAGGCACGTTGTGTTTGCACTGCTGCTGCACTTGAGAGGTTGGGCCTTTGTGACCTGGAGTCCAGAATTCCGTTGCCTGCGTGACAACGGAATGTCACAACCTGTGCCAGAACCCTGCAGAGCCAGGCTGGACAGCATCTCTGCAGCATCACTGGCAGCAGTGCTTCGAGGATATTCATTGTCAGGCAGGACTGAACAAAAGTAGCCAGGATTTTGGTGAGTTCCCAGAACGTTGGGGTTCTTAATGAACATCTGAGCAGCTCTTCCACTCCTGCTGGGTACAGGGAGGCCAATGCTGAGTGCAGAGAAGCCTCCACAGAACCAGATGGCCTCAGGAGTGAGAGCAGAGATAGATTGCTGACTAATGCAAGTCAGCTATCATCACCCATCTGGGCTTTCCTGCACACAGTTCCTTGTTGAGAGTTTTTCAGGTTGCTACATGATCAGAACCATTGTCACTGTAGCATAGCTTCCAGCATTTTGGGTTTAGGAGATCTTGGCTTTGTGTCCATGAGGGTGAGCACTGGACACAGCTCACAGGGATGTGTGGTGCTGTTCCTGCACCCTCTGCTGCAAAGCCTACTTGGCCACGCTCCTCTCCTGGTTGAAAAGAGCTGTTCAAGAGGTCAGCCAGAAGCTTTCCTGCAGCCTTGTACCACAGCACAAGCCTCTACCTTGTAGTAGAAGCCTTCCTTCTACCTGGAAATGCTTTTAAAAGCCAGATTGTTTTCTCAGTGTATCAACAGGAAATACCTTGCCTCTTGCCCTGCTGAATCCCTTATCTGTGAGGGATGCAGGCACCCACAAAGCCTTTACACAAGTGCCTTGATCAGTCAAAGACACACAGTTTCAGAAGGTTTCTCAAACCAGAGCCTCTGAATGTACCACCTGATAGAGATAGTTAAAAGGAGGTAATAAATATGTTTAACAAAAAGTAATAAAACCCCCACACAGCCCAAACCCAAGGACTTTTCCTTTCATACCAAATACTTAGGAGGAATTTCAAGAATCATTTCTGTGCAGGCTGGAACACAAATAACAAGATAAAAGAGAAACCCCCTGTTTTTCCCAATTAGATTTCATTTTGACCAAAGAACAACCTCTTATGATTAATTCTCCCTATTCCCTCTGTTACAGTATGATAGGGAAAGGGAAAATATAGAACAAGGAAGAAGAAAAGCACTGCTTGCTTCACTTTGATGGCTGTACTGGGCTCGCATTTCTTTTGGAGGTGGAAGCAAACACCATATGCAGTGCAATAATGGGACAAGGATGGTGAGAAAGCAGTAAGGAAGTCAGGAGACTTTTTTCCCTGTGATTTGCTGCTTCTCTGCCTGCAAGGTTGAAGCTGTGGAGGCACATCCCGAGGCAATTTCAGTTGTGTTCCTTACCCCAAAAGGCAGTGCAAAGGGATATGAAGTATGTCTGTCCCTGAAGGTACTTGCTAGGGTTGGCCACCTGAACTGGACACACTGCTGATCAGCTTCAGGGTGGTGGAAAAACCTCTGGGAACAAGTTCTGGTGTTGTGTAGGAGGCAAAGCCAAACGCATGCCAAACCAGGCTGGCTGGAATGGTCCCTACCTCTGTGACTAAGGGGATTCATAAATATTCAATGTTTCTTGGCAGCTGGGAGTGCTTCAGTTGTTCCAAGTATCTCAAGGGGGATGGGAAAGGCAGAATGAGCCTCAGTATTTCTGACACCCCGCAGAGAAAATGAACCAGGGAAGGAGAGTGCTCATCTTCTTGCAGATGAGTGTTTCACATAGGGTGATTTTAATAATTCAGCCTTCAACTGGTCTGTTTAAATGTTTGATGCCTGCAAGAGGAGCTTTAAGATCTGGCCTCCTGTGAATCCAAGGAGTTGGGTGCTGCCTGCCTTCCCCATCAGTGGTTTAAACACATTACCATGGTATGGCCCAAGTCTAAGAGCACAGATTTCTTCCTTCACTGCATGAAATTCTGGCACTCTCACACCATGGGAAAAGAATCAACCCATCGTGGTTTGTGTTTGGAAGGGAAGAAAAGAGCAGTCATGAAAACGGATGGAAAGCAGGTAACAATCGTGAGCACACTGGTAGAGCAAAGGCAACCGGGGCCTTGGGTCAGCCTCCACCAGCTGCAATCAAACCATGGTGTAGGTGAGGATGCTGGTGCCTCTGAGCACCCCTGGGGTAGCAGAAGCCAAACTGGGGTATCCGATTGGGTCCTACCAGTGCAATGTTCTTATTGAGCACTTTCTGTCCTGAGCATTGGTCCTGAACCTGATCTAAGGTAACATCTCAGCTGCAGTTGTTATCTGCTGGGAGAAGGTCCAGTCCCTTTGGCAGTGTCATCTTTCTGTAGGGTACAGATGGCCATTTGGACTGCAGAAGACTTCTGAACAAGCCCCAAGATATTAGACTTCCTGCTTCCACACAGTGGAGTTGGAATGCTCACATCTCCTTTATCCAGTGTTGCCCATTAGAGACAGGAAACTGTTCCAAGCACATTTTGAGTTTGGCCAGGTTGAGAGATACCCACATTCATGGATGCACACCATTTTCTGCTCTCCCAGGCACTGGCATATTGCCACATTCACAAACTGTCCCACAGCTAGAGTTTCTCATCAGCTTTGCTCACGACAGACCCTTCACTTCCATGTGAGATCCTGATCTTGTATGCCCTTCCCCTAAATTATCCATGAAATGTGTGGGCATGAGTTATGCATGAGATGAATTATCCATGAACTGGGTTGGTCTCCTTCCCTCTTTGTCGACTCTGTAGGTCTCTGCCAGGTACCAAAGCACAGAGTAGGCCACATCTCTTGGGTCTTTTCCCCTCCCAGAGAATCTGTATTTTACACAGCCATGTACAACACCTGGGAGAGAGCTTAAATATTCACTGGGTCACTCTGGGAGAAGACAGAAGGCTGCTTGAGTGTGCACAGGGTCAGCCTTTCCCCAAAGATGCGGTTTCAGAACCTAAATCCATTCAGCGGTTATTCATTCCTGTAAAGAGGAATAGCTCCAAGAATGACAGAGACAACTTGTCTGTCTCTGACAACACACTCCCACACTGCCAGGCTGGTGGTAACTATGAACTGGAGCTTGAGATTCCAGCCTCTTCTCCATGACAAACATAACAAAGTCTTAACTTTGGTGGATATCTACTTCTGATTTTGGCACAAAAGTTGATGATGGAGTTGTGTTGCTGTTCTTGAGGTAAGCGTCGTCCAAGTTGGTCTGTTTAGAGAAGGGAGGGGAGAGAAGATTCAGGAAATGGAGATGTGTCAGGGTTATTTTGAGCGTTCCTCCCCAGTTCCTCACCTTGCCAATTGTGTGGTTTATCCCTAGGTGAGGCCATTAACAATGTGGGCACCAGATCCTCAGTGTGCAGCTGAGAGATTCTCCCCATTGCTTGAATGCAAGCTCCCTCGCACCTCCAGAAACATCAAATACGTCTTCCTTGATGGCTGCAAGAACATCACTGCATCTCGCATCCTGGAAGCTGCAGGCCTCCATGTCTACAAAGGATCTTCCTACTACCTTCCTTACCTCAAATACCTCCCCACCTTTTTCACCTTCCCCATGCAGCTGGAGGAGGAAGCCCAGGGCTTGGAACACTTCCCTGCTTCCAAGAAAAGACTGCCGGTGTTCCGCCAGCTCTGCGGGGAGGGTGTGCCAGGAGGCGTCCGTCTACAAGACTCAGGCCAAGGGCTGAAGAAGCTGCCTGATGCCAAAGCACCAAGGGAGGACATGGAAGGTGGAAGGATGAGGCAGGCAGCAGAGTGCTCCCCTCCCAAAAAGGCACGACCTGACTCCGAGATAGCTTCTGAATAAAAGATAAGATTATTGGTGTCTTTACGTCACCAGGAGGTCAGTAACGCTGCTGCGAGCTCACATTCACTAACAGCTGGGGGCTGGGAATGTGGGAGGGAGGAAGGAAAAGTGTGATATCACCTACCCGGATATCCCTTCCACTCTCCTGGGTGCCACAGCAGTTTGTGCAGATTGGCCATCCAACCCCATCCCTTTCACTGAATCCCCCTCCAGCATGCTAGAAATAAAGGAAAACTGCCTTCTCCACATCCTGAAACCCAGCAACATCTCCTACAGTGACACCCACAACCCCTTCACCAAGCATCCTCTCCAGCTGCTGATCTGTATTCCTGAATAAAGCACTGAGTACAGGCTGTGTGCACAGCAAGTACCAAACACTATGTGGGAAAACACAAAACATGAAAGGGAAAAGAAAGCAAATGAGATCTCATGCGAGAGTGCCTAGGAGGGAATCTGGGAGTTTCACTGCTTAAGTCTAGAGACTGGAAAAATGGTGACAATTAGAAATAATGCCCCACAAAGAAAATGGTAATAAACATAACAGAATTCAGGGGGGTTGGCATCTGTACCAGTCTTAGATGTATTCCTGAAATAAATGGTTTACAGCTGGAAGATCCCAGCCCCAGACCAACAGGGATCTTCTGAAAGGGAATGTAAAACCAGTCTCAGCAGAAAAGAGGCAGAGTCAGTGGAGACTGTAATGGTTTGAAGTATAAAGAGGGATAAGATGCTAATCAGAGGACTTCAAGGAGAACAGGACAAACAGAAAACAGGAGGAAGACCAGACAGGGGAACAAACCAGATCTGCACAACCTTGGAAACAGGCAGGTATCTGTGAGCAGGGACTTGTTAGGAAGGAATTATGAGCCTGCTGCTTATTTGGGACCAAAGAACAGAAGGCTGCTGCTGAGGGGGAAAGAAGAGAAAAACGATGAGCTTAAGTGAAAAGATATTAATTGTCCTTTACCCTGGGACAGTAACAGCAGCAGAATCCCACAGGAACTGACTGCAGGTACCAGCATCGAGCTGTAAGGTATCCGAAGAAGAGAGGTTTGAGTAACTGTCAGAGGTTGTTTCTGCACCCCAAGAGGATGCAGTCCAACAGACTCACCAAGGGCTGATGCCATGAGAAAGGTTTGAGGATGCTGAGCTATTCAAGGGGAAAGAATTCTTTCCAGAAAGTAAATTCCCCCTGGTAAGCTCTGGGTTGTTGTATGCTGAGATTACGGCTGACAAATCTCAGCAGAGCACTCTAAGAACCAGAGGGACCCAGATGAGGAGAATCACATAATCCATACCCACCTCCACAACACAGGCAGTGGAATCAGCCAAGGACAGACCAAAGGACAGGGATGGGTCAGGCTGATGGAAAGGAAAGTTTTTTGGGGGAAGAACTCTGCAAGGAGTTTGTAGGTCGTGCTGGAGACTGAGTTTAGATCTCCCCATCAGAATGGGACTGAGTCATCACGGAGGCTTTCATTTCTTCAGGCACAGATTGCAGAGCAAATGTTGCTTATTGCAGGCACCACTTATTCCTGAGCATGATAATAAACAGATTTTGTCTCCAAATGGTTACTGATCCAGGAAGACACAAAGCTATTTTAGTAGTATTTCAGTGAATGTGAAGACATTACAGAAGAGCTTGACCTAGAAAATAAACATGGGTCCAGTGATCAAAAGTTGATGCCATTTCAATTACATGGAAGGAGATATTAAACCAGGTCAGTAGCTGAGGCTTTTTGCAATGAATTAGCATATGAAATTACCAACATGGCAACAAGGAATTTTACTGCATGTAACAAACTGGGAGTGGAACCATATGCCTGGAGTTTACCAAACACAGCACCCACGCTTAAGGAAATGGGGCAAGAGTAATCGTGACAGCTAAAGAGCCTTTATTCTGATCTCAGTAGTACACTTCCATTTCTAGCCAATGCTGAAGGTGAGCAGAGAACAGAGTCCAATGTAATATGCCTTTATGGAGGATAGGTCGTGCCATATTGGCTCTGTGAACACATCATCTGATAGCCATAACCCCCACCCAAGGCCACATTCTGCAAACAAATCCCAATAACAAGCCAAAAATCACACAGAGCCTGAACCAACAGCCAAAATTTCCTCCACTGAGCAGCCCAGGAGCAAAAACCACCTTTACAGAGCTGGTGCCCTTTGCAAACAGGCACTCAGGGCTCCTACTCCTGTGAGAAAATGAGAGTTGAACTGACCTGTGAGGACATCCATCCAAATCTGTGACATTCACTGGCACTCTTCATTGTAAAGGGAACCATTTCTTTTAGGCACGAAAAGCCTGGAACACCTACTTCATGTGGGCATCAGCGCTGGCTCTGCAGAGGAAGAGATGGATTCAGAGAGTACAAGTGGAGTTCTTCAAACAATGGCCAAGGGATTCATCTCTTTGGCATTGCACTGATGGATTTGGCACAGAGAGATGTATTGGATTTAGGAAGACTGCTGATTCCCCGAAGCTGAAGGGAATCTATTTCTCCTGTGGGAGAAATGAGGTGACCTTGAGGAAAAGCAGTGGCACAAAACCTCCTGTAAAAGGAGGTTCTGCTCTGAGCTGGAAGCTCATCCATTGGAAGTAAGCAAGAGGGAGAAAAGCAGAGAGGAACATGCCAGTCGTGGCCTGATGATGCATCTCTGATGTCATGTGGCTCTGAAAAAGGCAAATCCCATAGTAGAGGTGTGAGGGGAGACAGTCCCTTTAGAGAAACAGAAGTGTTTCTGTCATTGAACGGAGCCCTGAAGAGGCCTTGTTTGGAGTCCTGGTATGACTCCAATCAACCATGTTCCAGAGGTTAATGGACAGCAGACCTGGTGGGATGAAGATCCTTGTGGACCTGCAAGATTTTGGGAAAGGCAGACTGCAAGGGGAGGGGATGGAGCTGCTGCCTGAGCAAGCAACTGCAAGAGAACAGTTTGGGAGACAGGGAGAAGAGTTATTTGAGGCTGGCATTAGAAGAGAAGGAGATGAAAAGCATGTTGGTGTGTATCTGGGTGTGTGCCTCCCTCCATGCTCGACTGACTGGCTTGAAATGTGCCCAGTGGTCTGGATGTTCTCTTGCTGGAAAAGGCAGCTTGTTTCTGGGATCTTGTACACTGGAGGAGCAAGGACACCTCTCCTTTCCCAAACCCAAACCAGAGACCTGTTCCTCTACCAGCTGGCTGGCCCAGCACTGCCTCGAGTGAAGTGGCAGCCTTGCCCAGATAAATGAATGACAGAGACTGGCTCACACTTCACTTCATTGAGGGGACAAGAGCTGCCCTCTGGATCTGCCAACCTTTCCCCATCAGGTGTAGAAGAACAAACCCCCTTTGCCCCAAACTGAGTGGTACAAATCCAGGTGCACAGCTTGACGTGGTGTGGTACCAACTGACTGCACTGTCCCTGTGCTTCCAGCTATAAACTGGTGTGTGACAGAGGAAGAGTCAGATCGTGTTTGTGCTCCTGGTCTCTGCTGGGTACGTGTGTATGCATCCGGGCATGCCAACCTACCCCTCTGCAGCCCTCCTGGACTTTGCTCCTCTGCTCCCTGTGAAGGAATTCAAATCCCAGCTTTCCTCACCTGCAAAGAGATCCCCCTGTTTAATCATGTGCTGCCAAAATCCTTCAGAACCTGGCCCAGAGAGAGCCTCATCCTCCCAGCCACAGCTTTTTAGCCCTTCTTAAGTAGGTCTCCCTCTCTTCCCCTGCTTTCCCTCCCTTCCCAGCTATCAGCATGCAAAGCCCTCTACCTCCTGCTATTCCCTACCCACCTCCCTCTCCCAACGTCTTCACGAGTGCCTTATGCATGCGTGTGAAGAGCAATTCAGTGCCTCACCTCCAATAACTGGAGTTGAGCCTCCAGAGCTGAGAGATGAATTTGATCTCCGCTGTTCTGTATGTGAGGCATGAGCCAGCTGAATTCTGCTGTATGCAACGTGCTTTGGTGCTTAGGAGGCTTTACAGCACGCCATGGAGATCAGGACATCCTGCCAGGGATAGGACACAGGCACACACCTCTCCCTGCACTGTGTGCCCTGCTCCTGCCCTCGCTCCAAGGGGGAATGTGTCCTGCTCCTTGTGAATGGCAAACACAAACTGCTCTACAGCTATTTCATCCCTCTAGCCTTTGTACCTGATGTGAAAGGTGCTGGTGCACAGCACAGGACACCTTTGGATGCACCAGTGCAGACACACAGCGATGAACAGCAAAGGCCCCTGCACCCTTGGAGAAAGCCATGCAATGTCAAGAATGAGCATAGCAAGGGAGCACTTGTGCACATCTCTGCTGGCTTGTATATATATGTGAGCTGTAGGTTTGCCTCTAAATGCTCCCTGAAAGGTGATCTCACCTGCAACAGGCATCTGAAGGTGTTTTATCAGGATGCTTCTCTCCCAAGCGCCCAAGGAGCCAATGATCCCAGGGGAAGGCAAATCACCTTCTCCCATTCAGCAGCATCCACTTGTAAGACAGGCTTAATCCTGAACAGGGCTGGGATCCATATGGGGAGGGGAGACCTACTCCCTACAGACTCCATCACATCCACACAGGCGATGGTGTGTGCAAAACCATGTTCACCTCTGAACACCAATTCACTGTTCTGTGATTATTCTATGCAGATGTGCTTGTGGATGCATTACCAACTGGCCTGGAGCAGCAGAACAGAGCGGTGACTCCAGCTAAACATGTCAGGAGGCAAACCAACAACCCACTTGGGACAGTCATTAACAAATTAACTGATCACCCAGGTTTCTCCCTCCCCGGGGTGGGGGGGGGGAGGGGGTGGCTCTGTGTGCCTTGAAACCCAAAGCAGCAGATTTGCACTTGCAATAGAGGGGATGATGGACATGACAGCATCAATAGCAGGCGGGGGCTGGCAGGCCAGGAGTCAGCGCTGGGCATGGCCAGGCCAAATCACACTGTAAGTGAGAACAGACAAGAAGAAACACCCAAGAACCAGAGAAAGGCAGGGGGAAGGGTCCTGGAGAGGCAGAGAGTATGAGATGAAATGAGAGAGTGGAGGAAAAGAATAACAGCTTGCATTATTCCTTTTCATATCCAGACAATATAACGCTTCTGCACAGAAGGACTCATTTAGCCCTCCGCACAGCCCCACTGACCCCTCCTAATAGAAACCATTTAAATCTTTAAACAATTTACATGAAAATGTAACTTTGCTGCAAGTATATCTCTTCCCCCCTCCTGCTCCCATCACGAGTGCAATCCTTCAAATCTCTGACAGCTTCCATTATCTCTTAATGAAGTGAGAGCATCTTTCTTAGAAGACGCGCCGGCCCCGAGGTTAATCGCCGAAACGAGGTTCACAAATAAAAATCAGGGGAGGGAAAAGAGAAGGAAAAGCAAATACTTAAAAGAGCTCCAAGGGGTGGTTCCACCACCCAGTGAATGAAGATCCTGAAGGGCAGTGATCAAACCCTCCTTGGGAACCTGTGTGGGCTGACGGGTGACTGCATTCCTGCATCCAAGGGGATTGCATCGTGCCTGCTGTTGGCTGAGCCACCCCCATGGGACCTGGGGAGGGTAGATCCTCCACTGTGCTCTATCTATCTCATGCCTGTGCTAAGATAAGGGTGGAGGTAACGCTAGCAGCACTTAAGATCCAATGTGCTGCTGAGAGCTGCAGGAACCACCACCAGTGCTCATGTACGGGCTCTGATGGGAGCCCTGGGAGGTGTGAGGGCCACCACAGCCAGGCTGGAGAAAGCAGAGCCCAGAAGCTGTGGGGAGAAGGGCAGGAGAGAGAAGAGCACAGAGCAGCCTGTTTGAAATGCCACCCTGGGCCGTGCAGGGCCGTGTGAGAACAGCGCTGCGAGCACATTCCCACGCAACAGGGAGAGCTCCACTTGTAGCAGTGACCCAATTGTTCCGAGGCAGGCACCAGAAGACCTCCAGGCCTCCCAGCACAACCCTCAGACACACCAGGGTTACATCCGAAAGGAGGATGGCATCAGGGTCATCCTCAGAACCAGGCTCCACAGCTATAGAGACAGCGAGCCTGAACACGGGGGCTCAGGAGCATCCTCCAGAGCAGCCGGGGTTCTGCATTGCCTTGTAACACTTCAGCACATGGACCAGGAGAAACCATCTGCACCACACTGCCAGGGCCAGGCTGGGGGCAGTGACACACCAACACTCTTGGATGCTCTTTAGATTTTGCAGGAGCTACACACATTTCCAGCCCAAGCATCAACTACAACCCTGCCCGTGTGCCTGCTCACTGAGGCTGCAGTGCAGTGTGGGACTGCACAGCAGAGTAGAGGCTCTCTCTGTCAGATGCTCCTTGTTCTTCTCCAGGCCGGAGGGCTGCTTTGCAAAAGGCTTTATGGTGATGTGGGGAAGGTGTAAGAGAGAGGACATAATGAAAAATACATGTAAAGGGCTGGAAATGAGGAGAGAAAGGCTGAAAATCTATTGAGCTGACAGGAGACGGTATGGAAAAGGGGATAAAAAATCAGGAAGGTCTCAGGGGAAAGCAGATTCACAAGAAGGGGGACTACTGACTTGAACAGAAGAGAGATGAAAGCAGAAAGCCATGCAGAGGGAAATAAATAAATAGCTATTCCCAGAAAAACAATAAAGTCTGAAATATGCTGGGCCAGAAGGGAGAAAAGAAACAAACCTACCCAAACCCACCAAGAGTTAACAATTCTGGCTGTTGAAGCTGCTTAAGTAAAGAAAGCAGAGAAGAGAAAGGAAAGTACAAAGCACAAGAATAAGGAGATGAGCAATGCAGCAACAGTTTGTTCCCTGCAGTGCACTCCAGTGTGCTGGGACGCAGCAGCATCAAACCCTGGCTCTGCATCTCTGAACACAGCATCACGCTCAAGCTCAGTACACAAACTGATAATCGTGTGGCCTCAGCACCCTCCCCATGAACTCGCCTC
>JBCJKH010049356.1:27964-39295 GCA_039877255.1 Loriculus beryllinus
GAGGCAAATTACCAGAACCAAAGAGGCAAAGAAATCAGAATAAGCTGCTCCAGAGCAATTACACTGAAGGTCTCATTTAGAGAGAAAACCTGATTTAATGCAAAACGGGCTTATAACCTGGTGCAAACTAGGCTGGCTTAGTTTAGTGTATTTGAAGTTGTTTGAATTTCTTGCACTCAATTAGGGACTGGGTTTAGATGCCAAACCCAAACTATCCTCACAGAATTTTGAGCAAGTGCAAATAAACTGGACCCAGATCCTATTTGTATTCAGTGTGCACCACTTTCTGAGTTCCTGAGGTGGAACTACCTGTGAAGGAGGCAGCAACCACAGAACCAGAAAGCCTATGGAAATGTCAAATTCCCCACACTCTTGGAGGTCAGGCTTCATAGGTGGGTTACAGTCTGTGTTGGCTTTGCATGGCAAGGGTTTGGTTTTATTTCCCATTCCCCTACTCTGATTGATTGGCAACAAATGAAACTGATTTCTGCAAGTCAAGCCTGTTCTGCCCATGACAGCAATTGGTGAGTGATCTCTCCCTGCCCTTATCTCAGTTCATGAGCTTTTCATTGCATTTCCTCTCCCCTGTCTGGCTGAGGAGGGGGCAGTGATGGAGCAGCTTTGGTGGGCACCCAGCACCCAGCCGCACACCCCACAATCACATCACCTCGCCTCCCCAGTGACAGAGCTGGAGGAGGAATGACAGGAGTGTTTGGAGACTGCAGTGATCTGAGATGCTTCTAGCCATCTTTAATAAATGATAGAAGAGGGCTTTTTTTCCCTCTGTGCCAGAAGATTTTCACATTGGGTTTCAAAAAGATCTGGGAATAATCCAGAACAGGAAAATAAACCCATTTCCATTCAAAACACAGCTCTAAGATCACATTTGCCTCACCTTAATTTTTAAAATATTTTCAAAAGTGAGGAAAATGAGTGTAAAACAAAAAGAAATAGAGACCTGTTTAGGTGTGGATTATACGGACCCTTACACTGAATCGCAAAGGCTTTGTGAAGGTGGAGAGGGCTCTTGAGTATGAGCTGCTCTAAGGCAAGAAACAAGCCGAAAAACTTTCTATTTTGGGCCATTCTGAAAAAGAAATCTCATTTTGCATTTATTTCTGGTTAGGCAGTAAAAGGAAAAAGCAATTATTCATGCAGTTCTCATTAACCATCCATTTGCAAGTTGTTTATAAGTGATTAGTCAATCTTAGCCGCCCGTCCTAGACAGGAGCAGCGGGTGTTTATTAAACCACGGGTGGAAGGTGTTGAAGGCAGTTAGAAGCAGTGGCTGAAAAGAATCAGCTCAAGCCTTCAGCTATTGATTAGTGATTTAGCCAGCACGTATGCATTACAATATCTCTTCGTGGTGTGCTAATGAGCACTCAGGAATAGACTTCTAATCTAAAACTGAGTGGCCAACTAGCATCCAGCTCTCAACTACTGATGGGGTTTAGGTTGACCTTGCCTGGATGCCGTGTCAGGGGTTGCTCCCGGGCAATTTGTCTCTAGGCCTCCTTGGAGCAAGCTGTGGAGCATTCTTCATCCAGGGCTGTATCCAATTGACTTCCCAGGGATGGAGCGACCATGCTATTTCCCATTGCAATCCCACTGCTTACACGGCCCTGACCTGGGAGCAAGTGTGTGAAAGGACCAGAGCCAGACTCTGCTCAATACAACCAGGAGGATTTACTCCAGCAAATAATTCAGCCCAGTCACTGTATTCTGCTCTCTCCTACTCTATTGCCCTCCTTCTTTTTCTTTCCTAATAAAATAATGATATGACAAGGACTGACTTCTGCAGTAAGACATTTTTCAAGCCAGGCCTCCTCCCAGGATAATCTATTATCTTCACAAATTACTGCAGACAGTTCTTTATTGTTTAAAACCTTTTATCCAAATAAATGCATAAACGGGGAGATGGGGAGAAAGGGTGGGGGAGATGAAGGGAACCAGCATTTTAAATTAAAACCTCTTTCCCTCATTGACTATTGTATGCCAAAAAGATGAAAATAAGATGAGAAAAAGGAGAGGAAAGGAATGAGCCCAGGGGAACAGAAACTGGTGATCTGCAATGGATTCCATTAAAGTCTTCCCCCTTTAAATATTACAAGTGTTTGTTCTCTCCAGCCTGATAAATATCTCACTGTGTTGAGATTGAAAATTGATAAGCCATGCAGCATCAATCTCTGCCAGCTTCACAGCCTCCCTGCAAACTCATCACTTTGGGACGGGTACCAGTTTAATTAGCTGCTGGGTAATGCCATGTTGGGCAGCTACCTAACAGCCTGAAAGCATTTCCAGTGTTCTGCTACATTAGGTCCCTTTGGGCAGATATTTCACATATACCCAAACACAAACAGGAATGCGAGAGGCCAAATGAAGGAGCAGGCTCCTCTCCCTCCCCTGCCTGATGTGCTTTATTATCCTCATTTCAGTATTAACTGGCTGGTGGCGGGTGATGGATGGGACAGAGGCAACGAGATGGGAGATGGCACGGGCAGGACTGGGGAATTATCTCAGCCTGGGGGCAGGCACCTGGTTTCTGGCAGCACAAGCAGAATTGTGGTGGTTTTTCTGCAACATCCCCCTGGTGTTTTCTGTCCCTAAGGGTACAGTGAGGAGCATCTCAGAGCACCAGGTGTGTGTTTGTAAGTACAGATGACTGGGAGTCAAATCTTAACACCCCACTATCCCCCTGGCCCTTGTTGTACCCATCACAGCACCAGGGCACTGAGGGGGTGAAGGTTTGTCAGTGCAGGGAGACAGCTCAGCTCTGCACAGACCCATTGCACTGGACCTTTATGGGACCCTCTTCAAAGCCATCCAGCAGGAACTGAACTTCACGGGTCCCCTTGAAGACTGTCCTGGGGGCATTCATTGAAAAATAACCTGAGAGCTTGTGGCAAACCACCACTGAGTCCTTGATTTGACTGATGGAGCCTCCTGCATCACCTCTTCCTGCACCCTGAAGACCAACTCTGCTCATGCAGCACACCACAGCTATCGCCACAGCAAATCAGGGCTCCCTCGGACTTCCTGGGAATCACATCCAATTTCTCCCCTTCTTCTTCTCCCTGCATCTCCTCCTTCCTCAGACCCAGGGCCTCACCACAGAGTTGGTCTGCTCTCCCCATGCTGCAGCAAGAAAGGGGAACGGGGCCACCACTCTTCCACCCAGTGCAAGGAAGGTGAGTGCGGCTCCGGAGCGGGAGGAAATGACTCGGAACCGTACACAGTGAAGATGTGGCCCAGGAGAGCAACTCCTCTTGTCGGGGCCCCGGCGACTCTTTATCAGGGAAGCCTTGTTCAGTCTAACAAAGCACAGCTAATGTGCTGTTTATTACCTCCTCTGCTGCATTTGGACTGTCAGGAGATGAAGAAATATCCCCAGAATTAACGGCAATATAACAGAGGGAGAAGAGCCAGGGGAGAGGTTAAGGCAAGTGCTGCTGTCGAAGAAACAGGCTCATAAACCCTCTTCACTAAAAACGGCTTGTGCTTAGATGACAGCACCCCTCCTGGCACCCGAGGGGGGAACTGGGCTTCTGAACATGTGGCAAGGCACCAGGGAGAACCGGGCTTCTTCCCCCATCACCTCTGCCTGCATGGATGCTACTGCTCAGACAATGAAAATATGTCTAGTCTGATGTAGAGGATTCCCAGAGAGAGTTAACATTTAAGTCCTCGAAGGTTTGAGTAGTCTTTGTGTATGTACAGTGCTTAACATGACAAGCTCCATGGCCCGGTCACAGGGATAAGAGGAAATGCTTTAGCACTCAGCTCCAGACTGCAAACACTCAGCAGGATAGGTTACAGTCTGGACAGAAGGGAGCCCATCACACCAGAGGCTGAATGTCTGAGCTGGGAGAGGTGTCACCCAGTGCAGAAAGCACCCAAATACAGGGGCACAATGGGGGAAAGCAGGAAGGGTCAAAATGGATGAAGAACTGAACAGTTCAGGAAGATGAGACTGGAAAAACCTTCATTTCTGATGGCTGAGGTATGATATGTGCTATAGAGAGGGGCTTGTCTGGCTGGGAGCTTAGAGAGAGGGCAGGATAAGCCCAGCTAAGTGTACAGGACCTTAAATAAACCAAACCCAGCCTAGCTCACAGACCTGGAGCCATCAAGTCTCCCAGCTTTGGGTGAAGAGCCTTCCAGTGGCCAACAAGGCATCTTCACTTATTTCAGAGAGCTCTTCAAGAGGCACACACTGGGTATGCTGCTTGATCATTACACATCCATGCTAGGTGGAGACAGCTCCACATCTCCCAGTGGATCTTGGAGCCATCCTGGCTTTCATGGGGTCCCAGCCCTTTTTCCTTTTGTACCTCCATCACGAAGCCCATACAGGGTTGGAACAAGGCAGCCCAAGTGATGCTTGCTGGTACCCGCAGAGAGATGGCCTCCCCTTTTCATGCCTGCACACAAGCAATTTCAGTGTCATTTTGGCTGCAGCAGCTCCCCAGGCCCCTCCACACCAGCTGCAGTCTGGTGGAACAGAAATGGCACATCCAGCTTTGCTCCCTCCAAGGACTGGCCTTGCTCTCCCTTTCCCATCTTTTGCATAGCAGCTCATGCCCATGGAGCAGCCTCCAAGCAGAGTGCTTGGGGCTGTTATTATACGAAAGGGGCTCACTCACCCCTTTTGCAAAGGCCATGCAGATGCCTTCTGGAACTCAAGGGCTGCTTCTAGCTCTAAGCACTACCCCTAGCTTATATCAGCATAGCAGTGATGGCTACATCTGCGTGATGCTCCAAACCCTGAGATCTTAACTGGGGTCTTACCAACTGCAGTCCTCGTTGTACCAAAGATGGGGAGATTGAAGCACTGCTACCATGTTAAGAGCAGGCAGCTGATTCCATTAATACTTTGGAGCTCCTGACCCCTGGTGCTGATTGAATTCATCTCGGAGAGGTGAAGGCTTAAAAGGAAAAGGGGAAACTTGAGGAACACGAGGTTATTGTGTGGGGAGGTGATTGGTGTGTCCTCTACTCTGTACTTTAACCACTGTTAACATTGCTGCTGGCTGAGGAGCAGCCACAGCATCTGCTCTGTCGTGTCCCCTGGGGAGGTGCAGAATCCCATCATGGAGCCAAGAGCTGGGGCTGTCCCACTGAAATCCAGCAGGACACAAGAGGCCCATCACGGCAGAATCCCATTTACAGCATGGTCCTTTGGGTCATCAGTGTGATGTTGCCAGCACCTCCTGACATGGCACATCCCTGTGGGTTTAGCCCCCATGGAAGGAAGCATCCGGGGTTGATGCTGGGATGAAACACTCCCTGAAGGCCACTTCACAGGGAGGGTGAGCAGCACTGCCAGAACAATGCAATTAGCCACTTCTTTCTTCATGTTAATTAACTTTGCTTGCTCTAGCACCTTTGTCAAGGTATCACCCTGCTCTCTGGGGTGCTCTAGGGAAAGCAATTATATGGTAGTTACTTTGCAATTAATTACAGCTTAAAGAAGGCTGTGGGAGGGCACCTCTTCCTGTTTGATCTCCTAAATGCTTCATTAAAGGCCCAACATGGAACAGGTATTTCTGTAGTTCTGCTCTCCTGGCAACCCTGCCCTCCTCCCCTTTGAAGAGGAGCTGCGCCAGGTATTTATACCCTGTTTTAGGCAAGAAGAAAGACCAAACCCAATGGAGTTCATCTGGTTTGGCACAACATCCCTGCTGCTTTCCCCTGACTAAAAGGAAGGGTGGGGGATGCTTTCCTACCGAAGCAGCTTTGCAGGCTGCAAATGAAGCCAAACTTCTCGCAGTGTTTGCAAACCTGGCAAATGTTGGCTTGAGGTCCAAAACCTGAAGTGTTTTGACTGAGATGTCTGAGGTCAAACACTGACCACGTTCAGTCACCCAATAAAAGCTTTTAAGCCAAGAAAGGGAAACTTTGGGGTTTACCACTGATAGGTATTTAATGAAAGATTTAACGAAAGGGATTGATTTTTCTAATTAAGCCATTGGAAAAAATAATCCTGTTAGAATTTTCCCAGAGAAAGTGCCCTTTCCAAAGCCTGTTCTGATGGAGAGAAGCAGTTCAATTATACAATAGCTCCTTTGTTTTCTGCATTCTCACCTCGTTTCACAATGAATTGAGCAACTGCTGCTAAAGAATGTGTTAAATGAATAATTGACACGTTGGGTTTTCTGAAGCAAGGAGCAGAATCTGACCTCCTCTACAAGGCATATGCTCAGAGTGAAGCATCCCGATGAAGGGGAGCCGTGGTGGATGGGAAGAGGAGATGCTGGGTGCAGACACCTCTTATTTGAAGCTGTATCTCCATGGGCTGGTGATTCCTTCCTGAAGCAATCCATTAGCAGGGTGTCCTGGTGTCATCACATCCCTGACTCCATCTGTCTGCATCAGAGTGGCCTATCTGGCCAACAACCTGGACAGTCCTCACCAGCCCTTATACAGCTGCCTTCTCCCTCTGCTTGCCCCAGTGCAGGAGGGTTAGTGCCATAAGGAGGGCTCCTGCTCTCCAGCTGGCGCTCTCGCTCAGAGGAGCTCAGCTTCTCCACGAGCATCCTCTCGGGAAGGCAAAACAGAGCAGCTCAGATAAACTTCTTGCTTGGATTAGTTTGGATACTGCTGGCAGCTGGAGTGCGTCGAGGTGCTGTGAAGCCTGGCAATGAAGCGAGGGAGGGAAAGAGGAAAAGAACAGATGAGGAGAAGAAAAGAGTCTATTTACTGAGGGCTGCCTTTGCTGCTTCTGCATCTCTTAGCTATCTACCGGATGCTGAAGCATTTAGCCTTTGTTATGCTAATATTGCTTTTGTCAGCACAAATCCCATGGCTGCTCCCACCCTTTCCACCTCCTGACAGCGTCTCCTCACTCAAGTGGAAGCACCAAGTCAGCAGAACGTACGGGGCCATCTCTACCCACACAGCCTGAGACTGCAGGGACTTTTTGTCTGGTATTGCAGCTTCCAGCTTTCTTCTTCTCCCTTTGAACTGATGAGGGGGAAAATGAAAGCAGGAGTTGAAAGGCAGGAGCACACATGCGGGGAAGGCTGGGAGGTAGCTCGGGTGCTGCGGCACTGCCCAGTCCCTATGGGCAGTGTTGGCTGATCTGCCCTGTTGGCCTGCATGGGGAGGATGCTCAGCCCATGTGTCAGGGTGCAGGGTCTATCTGTCAACTCAACTCACAGGGCTCTATGGGACTGTAGAGGAATTAAACCTTCCCCCTTGCACAGAAATGCTGCACACAGACGCAGCAAACCCTGAGCACAGAGCTGGCAATGGATGTCTTCGTGCAGCAACGTCCACCACGCTCCATTCAATTCAATTCTATGTCAATTCAGCCTGACAGCGAGCAGACACCACCAACTAACCCAGCAGTCTGGTGATGCAGACAGTGCCCGGGCTGACTGAGGGGGCCATGGCCACCTCCTTGGCCTGCTGCCCCATTCCCAGTGCTCCTTCCCTGTGAGGGCTGCCTGTGTCGGGGAATCCTGCACGCCCGCTGCCCACATGGCAGGGATAAATGGGAGCTGTCAGTCAGCAGGGCTATCAATCTGCCAGGCTGCATCAAACCTGCCATAAAAGACATTTAAAAGGAAAACTGACATTGTGTTTTACAGCACTGCAGTTTAACAAAGGGGGAATGAGGGCTGGAGGAGCTGTGCTTCCTCACATGCCTGCTCTAAGTATGGCACTTGTCCTGCTCCCAGCCCCAAGTGATGCTCTCCCACTTTGTCCACCAGCACACTGGGGATGAGGGACAAGCTTTGGGCATGGAGGTGATGTTCAGCATGGGCTCATGCTGCAACGTAAGGCAGAGCTGAACCCACCACTCTGGCTCTGTTCCACTAACCAAACCCTGTGTCTTGTCCTGGGGCCAGGCACATCCCATCCCACAGTAACTCATTCGGAGAGCAGTAACACTGGTGTAAGTGATTTTCCCACTGCCAGTGAAGCAGAGATGCTGACTGAGCCTTTCCCACCACTTAGGGCAATCAAATACCTTGCTCCCAAGTGGGTTCTCCAGTGTCTAATAAAGGTTGAGCACACCTGCAGCCTGTCCCTCAATAGCAGTGCTAACATATCCGCTCTCTTTCTCCTCCATCAACATCCACGGATTGTGCAGAGCCTGAAAACGTTGGCGGCTTGTGGAGGTGCTCAGCACTGTGTGGGAAGGGACTGCAGGCAAATAGATGCTCCTTCTTAAAATAGGAAGCTTTTTCCTTCTTCCCCTCTTGACTCCATCCTCCTTACCCTGACCAAGGACAGGCCACGTTGTTGGGCTGGCCCTGATGCATTACACCATTTTTACAGAGGGGGAGTCCCTATGTGGCAAGTTCCCATAAACAACAGTAAGCCATAAGACCTGGGATTTATGGAGTGCCTTTCACTGAGGCACTGCCATGTACTTTATAGCCACTGATGAATGAAGCTGAGCAGTGCCCAGCAAAACACAGCAGCCTCTGCCCGATAGGGAGGAGACTGAGCCACAGAAGAAGGCAGTGATTCCATGAAGGATGCACAGCCAGCCAGGAATGGGGCTGGTAGGAGGACCCACAACCTCCCCTGAGCTCCCGTATTGAGCTGCAACCTCAACTGTCACCAGTGACATGGGGAATGACACGTTTGACAGGCCACATCAGCACCTTCTTTCCCCTGCCTTGCCATTTGGTACACGGTGCCTACAAGTAGCCCCTGTCCATGCTGCTGCCCCACGGCAGACACTGGCTCCAGGAGACACTTCCACACCTCATTTCAAGCCTTAGGTTTTCATCTTCAGCTCTTAGTTTCTCTCTCCTCTGCCTATTAATTAATTCTACAGAGCACTTTGGGATACATTGATTCTGAATGACAGAGTAGCAAATAATCTCTCCAGTTTTATTACTGTGTGACTACAGCAGATCCCTGCGATTGATGGCTACTTATCTGAGCAGGAGAGTGACCAGGAGCCAACACACGTTAACCCCTCGCTTACAAGGATGTAGGTCACGTCAAGGAGTCACAGCACTTTAATGGAAAGCTGGGCACCATCCAGGAGGACTGGAACGCTGGGTTCTCAGCCATTTGCCTCTGTTCAGGACCTTATGTATTCTGGGAATGGGGCTCAGAGACACAAAGAGGACCATTGGGCATGCAGGGCGCTGCCTAATGAACCTGCTGGGCATGGGGTTTCATGCCTTTGGCACTCCACGTGTGCCTTTTGGAGATGAAAGAGCTGAAATCACCGCATGGCTGAAGCAGGAGGACTCCTCCTGGCTTGGTGCAGTGGATGCTGTCAGGCGGGGTAAAGGTGATGCGTGCAGAAACCACATCACACATGGGATGCGCAGGAGCAGAAGAACAAGGGTGGCTGAGACAGCTGGGATTAAAGCAGCAGACCTGAGCAAGGTGCACACCGCTGTGGCTCCAGTTCCCATGGCCTCAGCCTCCACAATGCCACCATCCAACAGCACCGAGCTAACACCTTGCCAGCAATCACCAGCCATGCAAGGGGCTCAGGTCAGACTCGAGCTGCAAAGTCCTGCCAGGGCTGAAACCAGCTTTGGTGAGCTCAGAAGCAGGAATGTTGGTGCCTGGGAAACTTTAATGCTGGAAACTAGGTTTTAGGTAGCTCCAGGGTTAAACAGCAATTGAGAGGGATTTATAGGCTTCAAATGTTTATCTTTGCTGTCTGAAATGGAAACCGAGTGCCTCTGTCCTCCAGGAGATCTAATTCATGGTCTTCTGTACCTCAGCTCTCTATCTATTAAATGAATAACATTTCATAGATGTGCAAAGAGGGCAGATGTGCTAAAGAAGCTGAGGGGATGGGATGCGTATTTTGCAAGCCCAGTAATTACCCACGGGGATGAGGACACCACATTCTTGTCTTGATCATAAGAGATTAAGATGAAAAGCAAAGAAGGGCCCAAGATTCAAATAAGAGGTTCCATCAGCACAGGGAAAAATAAAGCCAAATGATAATCGTCTTGATGGTAAATCTAATGAGACTTGTTGCTGATAGTTTCCTTTTATTTCCCCCAGCACTTTTTCATGCAGAGGGACAGATGTCAAGACCAGCCTCTTAAATATCATTACCAAAGCAAGCACGGGTATCGGGGAGCAAAAACTGTTTATGTTCTTGCTATTTAACGGCATAAAACAATACTCTTTACAGCAACTATTAGCTGGCTAATGGCATCCCATCATTCCTCATATCAGTTAAGTGACAGATGGAGCTGATGGCATAATTAAGCTACTAAGAGTCTCATAAATTACAAAACTACCACTGAAGCACCAGCCACACCGAAGGAACCATCGCAAATATGATGTATGAGGAGTGCGAGGGAACGGTCTTCATTAAGAGACTGAAAGAAAACCATTATGGGGTCTGGTTGTGCTGTGGAGAAACCTTAAAGTCAGTCACAGTGCATCACTAATGACACATCTTCTGGTGCTGTTAGGCCATGCTCCCGCTCCCAGCTGAGGGAACTGGCCTTGTGCTGCTGAGGACACGATGCAAATCCATCGGGGAACATTGGAATGATGCAAATCCAACATCTTGACACTGAAGGTCAGGGTCCCTCAGCAGGAAACCCCTGCACCACTGCAGCAGTCCCTGCAAATGGGGCCTGGGTGGAGGAGAAGGTGGCAAAGCCTTTTCTCCATCATCTCACCATCAAAAGGAGATGGCACATCTGTGCCTCTCACTCAGTTTAGTAAATCACCCAGTGCTAAGGATGGGGGAGTCCAGGACTGCTTTGTGGAAGCTGGAGCAGATTTGGCACCTGATGCTTTTGTGTTTCCAGACACAGAGTGTGACAAAGGACTCCTTTGTGCTGCTACTGGAACAGATCTTGTGGGAGTGGAGCTGGTTTTGACAGCGGCAGAATTTCCAGCTCATTACAAACCTAAGCAAAGTTGTTCTTCTCAGTCTTTGCTTTTCACTTCATTCTGATGTGTAACAGGCAAATGAAACAGTGAAGAAAATTATCCCTGATAATCCTGACAGGGTTTTTTTGCTGTTTCTAAGGAAATCTGAAGGAACAACTTTTCAACCCCCTTCCAGAAAAATCAAGTTTTACGCTCCTCAACCATCATGTATTGAGCAGCAGATCCCTGACATGAAAATGGGATGTGGATCTTCTGCCTTTCCTCCTGGCTTTGCCTCCACTCAGGACCACAGTGCTCAAGTGAAGGAAACAGAGCAAGCGAACAGTGGGATTCCCACTGCTGGACTTCCCTGAAGTCCTCAAAGCACCACACTAAAGAGCAAAGTTAAAGCCTTGGAGGGACTCTTCACTAGGGACTGTAGTGACAGGACAAGGGGTAATGGGTTAAAGCTTAAACAGGGGAGGTTTAGATTGGATATAAGGAAGA
>JBCJKH010049357.1:0-23467 GCA_039877255.1 Loriculus beryllinus
GCTTATGGCAGGGGGGTTGGAACTAGATGATCTTAAGGTTCTTTCCAACCCTAACGATTCTATGATTCTATGATTCTGACTGCCTTCTTGCTTTGTTAGCTTACATATTCTCATGTGCTATACAGCACTGATAGATTGGATTTTAATATATATGAACATAAATGTTAATATTTATGCAACTGGAGGTCACATACACAGACACATACATACATATAAGAATGAGTTCATTCATAAGCTATTGACTTATGATCTAGTTGAAAATGCCTCTGTTCGTTGCAGAGAGGTTGGACTAGATAATCTTTGAAGGTCCCTTCCAACCCACACTATTCTATGATTCTATGATTCTATGGATAAAACTATGCATATAGAGAAGTGAGTGTATGTAAAAAGCACTTCAGAGGGCTTTGCTACTATCATTAAAGTTTTGCTATAGAGTATAATAAGAGTGAGAACATGCCTTCTGTTATGCAGAATTATTCTCCCAGTCTCAAGGGGCAATTTTGTATCTTATGTCTGCAAAATGAAACTGATCTCACAAATACTTAGCCCAGAAGTGTTCATTTAATCTTGGAAGTAGTCCCACTGAATTTAATGAGCCCTTAGACGGTAAATTCTTTGGGGCTCTTATTTTCCTTTGTGCCTTATTCAGTGGTAAGCACCATCTCCATTAGCTCTTACATTAACATCTACTGTTACTTACAGCAAAATGCTTTTAGTTTTTGGCTTGAAAATGCTAATTCAAACACACAGGCAGAAAAACTCTGAGGCAAAAGACAACAATTAAATTAGAATTATTCCCAAATTACATTTGAAGAATCTGAATTGGCTTTGTGAAATTTCAGAAGCTGCATTTCTGAGTGCTGCTGCAGGGGTTGTCTGATTTAGCCTTAACTGGAAAAAGACTTTCATAGCCATTGGGATCTTTGAGAGGGGAAGGACTGTAGACTTCAGTTAGTAAACACACCAACCTACAGATGGATGCTGATAGTCAAGGTAACTCTGGCTTCCTTGTGACTGGGAGTAAACGTAGAAAACCACAGCTTTTGTTAACTCCAATACTGACAGCCAAAGGTATCCGACAGTTGCCTATCGGGGTCCTCTCAAAATTCATTCCAGTTAACAGCATTTTTCCAACTGACTGCACCAGCCCTGGATGAGCCTCCTCTTCTGCATGCTTCTCAAATCACATGCCTAAAATAAGCTTCCTGGAGGCTAGATTTGCTCAGTAGAATTAATGTGGTCTGACTATATATTTATGATTAAGTTACATGTAAAGCACAAGCTCATTTTAGATAATTGACACATCATTTTTTTCTTCCCAGATGGTTTCAATCTTTAGCTTCAGAGCAGAGGATAATTTAACCTTGCCAGCAGAGAATTTCTAGATTTTATAAGTTTATAAACTTTGTAAGTTTTCTGATTTTGTTAGAACAGCATTTCTATTCCGGTGCTGTAAAACAATGTCCCATGCTGGCCAGAGCTCGGTATGAGAGTTACAGTACATGACCGTAGTTGTTAGCAGCATGCTTAGAAAGAGTTAATGGAAAATTGTGTATGGTTTCTTAGGTATTTTTATCTAGAGGGGTTACTTTGCTAGCATCTATTCATTTTCTCTTTGGGGAAAAAAAGAGGGGTAGGAAATGGGAGGAAGAAGGAACAGTAATAAATACAAATGTAGGCAATAAATCCAAACTATTCTATCATTGCTATGAGAAAATTAGGTGAGACAAGTTGATTTGTGTATTGGTTTTCACTTTAAAACCATATTTGAAAGGCACATTAGCTACTGCATTGGTTTTCATGTTAAAAAATGGTATTCTGGCTCAGCAGTGCTGTCAAGAAGTACAATATGTCCCACCTCATTAAGTATCATCTTTTTCCTCTCCATCTGTCTAGAACAGCAGGAAAACTAGTTTTCAAATAGAAAAATAATCAGTTTTGTACATTTCCTTTCTTCACCTCTGTATCTGTATTCATCTAAAAATTCAATCAGATTTCCAGGGAAGTGCTTCTAGAACTACAATCCTAACAAAGGTGCCATTCAGAACATCAGGGTCTGTTGTTTGGGGTTTAGTAAGGTGAACAACTATGAGAGCCCCCAAAAAAATACATTGGAGACATGAGGAAAGAAAAACCTGCCTGTTTAATAGAAGTATAATCTGTGGTTGGTTGACATCACAGCTAGAAGAAATTTAGGAAGGGGGGCATTTCCTTTTCTGTTTGAATGCATGACCAAGAGTTCATCACTCTTTGAGTGTTAGAAGCAGTGAGCGCTTTGTGCCTGAACACATGATTTATATGGACGCAAATAACTGTGTCACATATAGGAGAAATGCCTTGGAGATTATTTGATTCATGACAGACAGTACTATTCAGTTTAAGGGCCTGATCTGCTATAACAAAGTGTAATACTTGCCACTTGCTTAGCTGAGCAGACAGCAGCAAGCTGCAGATGCTGGCTTTATTGCTGGAACTAAGAGAAAAACAGCTCCAAAAGCCAGGAAGAAGAGGCAACAGCAAAACCATCAAAACATTGCCTGTGCTTTCAGGTAATTGCTTTCATCACCATTCAGTTTTTGGGAATCCTGGCATTCTTCAGGTTAAAATGATTCCCCTCATGGGACTCCTATCAATGCCATCTCCTTCTTCTTTACCACAGCCACTCAGACGTCCTGCAAGAAGCCAATTTTAAGCCTGCATTGTCTTTCTGAAGAATACTCCCAAAGACTGAATGAAGGGCTCTGATTAAACCTTTTTCTTTCAGAGGCCTCAGAGCAGACTGATAACTGTTCAACTAGTTGGAGTACTGATAATGAATGAATAAAACTGTTAACTTCAAAAGGTCACTACTTTGCAAAGTCAGAGAGTGGCTGTGAGCAGGGAGTTGGCAGCACACAAGGCTGGAGTCCCACATCAGAGGTTGGGTAGAAAATTGTATTTTGCAGCTGAGATAATACCAGAGGATGTGTAACTGTGTGAATACATATTGTTTGCAATACAAAAACCCGTTTTTAAAAAGTAAATAAATACAGGTTTAGAAAAAGGCAAATAGGCTAGCATAATTTATTACCTGCATTCTAAAATGTTTACATCATTAACTCTACTGTAGACACAAAAGGTAAGAGATCCCAGTGTGTAACAAAAGAAATAAGCATGCAAATCCATTTCAAGCCACAGACATCAGTTACCAATTTGCCACTAGGTGATGTTTAACAATCTGAGAGTAATGAAAGGAATTTTCAGGGAGAATAATTTAGTGTTCTAGGATATGCATGTGCTGAAGATGATGTCATACCCTGAAAGAATAACTATGCAAACTATAAATAGTCTTTCAGCTAGAGAGACTTAACACTTACTTTGCAAGACAGAGTGTTTCTTTGAAGAAAACACTTTTCTCTTTATCCAAAGTCTTCTTTTTATCCAAATAAGGGTATTTCAAACCATAAAGCAAGTTTTACTGTTAAAAACTGTTCTAAACCGTGATATGCTCTAGTGAAAAGTGAGACACATGTAACAAAATAGGAGCACAGCTTAATAATGAAGCACAGGAATGGGAAGGGAGGCAAGACCTTGAATCCTTTTAGCACTATGTCACCGACTTGCATTGCAGCCTGAGGCAAGACCCCAGTCTGCCTCTCAAAAAGCAGGGGTAACCTTACTTACATTACAGGGTCACATTAAGTTTAGCTAGCACACTGTGTGGTGTCTCTTGGCCTTGGTGTAAGTGAAGCTATTTATCTATCAACAAAAGCCCTGAGAACCTCAGGTTAAGAGTGTGTTGGATGTACAATGTGTTTACTCACCTAAAGCTTGCACTGACCACAGTGCCAGTGTTCCCAATATTTAATAATACTCAGATCTTACGTACCTTCAGATAAGTAGACAAAAAGCAAGACGCTGTTTAGTTGTAAAGGTTCAAATGCAAACCAGCATTTTGGAAATTATGATATTGTGCTTATTCTTGTCTCTGATGAACCGATTAGCCCCAGCATTAGTACCAGGTAACTGGAATGCAGTTTATAACCCCAAGAAGCTACTATATTACCTTCCACACCCACTGCCACCCACTGTGTTTTGCTGGTGACTTCACCAGACTGATAGATTCACACAAAGGTTGTTGGACTTTGAAAGTTTAAAAAGGAAACGTTATATTCTTGCCCTGTCTTTGACATTCTGCCATTGTCTCTTTTCCATAGCAAGCTTCAAGATCCCACTGGAACTTGTGGTATTTGGACATTGTATTAAGTACTTTATCTAAGGTCTGTGGAAATACCTACTTACTGAGTTCTGCTCACACACATCTGCTGCTCTCTTAAACTGGAAATCTCATAGACTTTTCCTTTATGCATCATGGGAAACCCTCTCAGAAATGGCACTCTGGAGAGTTAAACCTCTGTTTTTAGAAAAGACTGGAGGAAAAGAAAGGTATAAAAATAGAGTAATACAAAATTAAATACATGAATTTGATGATGCTGTGCTGGTTCTAGACTATATGCCATCTTTTTGTCATCTCCCCTTAAGTGTATAGCTCATTGCTTGTACAGTCTCCATGCTTGTTATATTCGATGAAATAATCTTTCTGTACTACTCACCTGTGCCAGGATTTCTGAGCATATATCCAAAAATTAATGAGGCTTATTTTTAATTTAACAACATAATATTTGGGTGGGGATGGGAGAAAGGGAGGGGAGGTTTCTGTGGCTGCACTGTGTAATAGGGATGAAAACATAATCTTTCTCATAGATGTACAAAATTACTCTCCAAGTAGAACTGTTTGCACTGCATAAAGGAAGAATTAAAAAATGTAAGTAAACTGTGAGGTGGGAAGGAGATCAACAATACAGGCAGATCTTGCATATTTTGTCTGTTCCAAGCAGTGCTGCTTTGGCTGCGGCAGCTGCTGTAGCTCTTGGGCTGAAACAGCAGCTGCCAAGTGCTACCTGGAGGTGTTGGATTTTTTTTTCCTCTAATCCCTCCATGCTGGGCTCCTGCTCAGCCACAGTGTATTTGGTTGTGGTGCAGGATTTAGGAATTGGGCAGTAAGCATTAAAACACCTCCAGACAGAGATTTTTATCTACCTTGTCTAAAACCAGTGCAACCCTGGAAGAAAGGCAGTGAATGTACTACTATAAAAAATCACTGCTGTGCAGCAACATGGAAGAAAACTTGTTAGTATGCCCTTATTACTCAAATGTATCCTGGGTGAAGCATTTTATGTTTGCATATACTTTGAGATTGTGGGGTAGAAGGATTTAAGAATAAGAATGGAGATGTAAGAACGTTAGACAATTTCATAATGCTTGAAAATTGTTAGCAAAGAAGTCTGAGTGATGGATTATTCCTTGATTTTAAAGAAAGCCTCTTTATACTGCAGACAAATTATTTGACACACACACATACACCCTCTATGGTGTCCCCTGGATCCAGAAATCAAAACCCTAGGAAAAGTATGTGAATTCCTATGGTCTGGGCCAGATCATAAGGGGGAAAGTACATGAGGACGTAGAGGTGATATTTGCCTGTTGCTTTTGCCAGCTGCCTGCATGTCTGCAGAGCTCACCAGCAGCAATTATGTACTGCCAGTACATTTCAATTAAGCACATACTTAAGGAGAGACCTAGCTGAAGATGACCTTCACTATTGCTTCTGTGGACTTCTGCAAATCGCAGAAAATAAATGAACTGCAAATCACCTTTGTACTGAAAAGAGAAATTGATCCGAGCTCAGCTGGAAGCTGGGGAGGTGCCACCATGTATTCGTAGAGGGCCATGTAATCTTTTCCTGGGTACCCACTTTGGCAGGTGTCAGAGAGAGGATATGAAGCTAGACAGACCTTTGGTCTGACCCAAATCATCCCTTCATGCAGGTGTGGCTTGGTTGCAGTGTCACTGAGGTAAACCGTAGATGTAATTACATCACTGAATTGCAGTTTGTATTGGCCTTTTTAAAACCTTAATTGGGCAATAAAACTGGAATCTAGATTATGGGTGGAGTCTTCTGACTAGAAATAATATGCAGGAATGATAATCAACACACACTTCATGGTAGGGACTAATGGGAAAGGCTTGTTCTACCTGAAAAGTGAGTGGTAATTAGTGTATTTTCATCACATCAGTCCACTTCCTTTACTTGCCAGTAATTTCTTCTGATGCTTGCAACTAAAAAGAAATGTTCCTGCTTTCTTCTGCTGCTTATTCTTCACAAGCCACGTATTTAACAAGTAGTGCTGTTCTAAGACAATTGTTTATTAAGTTCCAAGCATTGCCTCCATTAGAAACCTGCTGAAGGCAAATGGACTATACAGTTGTCACTGAAGGCATAATTTAATGATGCAGCGTATCTCTACACTGATGAATTCAGCCTTTTTACTGTGGTTAGTCTATGATGCGTGGAGCAGAAGGTACCTTTGTTTTGCAGACCTGTCTGTGGGAAGCCCTCTTTCTGTCCTTTGCTCTTCTGTATATGATAGACAAAGCCTATTTATTAAAGGAGCGGTAGAGGTACAAAATTGAAACCCTTGGATGCCATTTTTACCGTTCCTTTTCAGAAGGTACTTTCTCCTCCAAGCAGTTGGTTTCCAAGTGGCCTCTGGCACCCCATAAAAAATTGCCTTGTTTCACATTTGGCAACAAATTATATTGCTGACCCAGTGTGTTAACAGCGATGGTAAATAGTGAAGGATAGATTTGGGTGAGAAATCTGTGACAGCCTTTTATGTGAAAACATTTAGTATCTGCTTTCACTTTAATAGCTTATTGTTTTTAAGTTGGTGACAAAAACATCCTGCTGAAATAGGAACACTGGGATCCCATTTGCAGAGAGAACGAATGGTGTTAGAACTTACTATCATGTAGATGTAATGGTTTATCAGGCAAACATATTAGTTGCTAGTTTTACTGTTATTTTTAAGACTGCTTGAGAAAAGTTGCTTTAACTAGGCTTATGAACTTTCAAATGGATACATAAAATTATATCTTGTCATTGCTTATCCATAACATAAAGCTACTCTGGTAAAAATAGAGACTTCATCTTTCAGAGGTTTACTGCACCTTTATGTTGCCCTCAGGCCACTTCTGTTTTTCTTGGGAGAAAGCTCATTCATATTTCCTCCAGAATGAGACCAGTCACTTTCACTCTGTAAAGGCTAGAGCTGTTTGTGATAAATCCTCAGTCCTTGCGGTCACATGTCTATTTGACTGAAGTGTAACAGTTACTTCTTTCTTGTGATTTAAGCATCCACATTTTGTAGTGAATTAAGTATTTTGTAATATATTGATTTGTCATATATTGAACCATGTCATTGCTGAGACAGAAGTATCCTAGAAACACAGCACTCTTCTTTTTCCCTGTAACAGAACTTAGAGTAAGTATCAAAACAAATTATGACATATGGAATAACAACAGGCTGTGTAAGAATGATGAATATGCTCCAGGTTTAATGTAGATGGAAATAGAAGCACTCTCATACCTGCCAAAGCCTTTTACCAACATTTTGAAAACTGGTGTTTACATTCTTTGAAATGTTTATATCTAGAAGCAACCTCCTTCCTTGGCAAACTGAGTTTAAATCATCTTGGACCTCTGACAACCAAACTGACGAATTTCTTTATGCTCTGATGTTGTTCTAAAGCTTGTTTTCAATAGGAGAGTTAACAGAAGTTAAAATTAAGGAATGGGATTTAAGAAACTGGCTTCTGATGAGGAAGCCTCCAGTAGTTTGCTCCATATGCCCAATAGGGTAGATAAGTATAGTTACCAGTCAAGATGCCTTTTATGAATACTGAAAAAAATCAAGTGCAAGAGCACCAACAGCATTCTCTTTTACCAAACCCTTTCTTTAAGATTTGTGGTCTCCTGCCACTCCTATAGTACAACAGTGCAGCATAGATAGCAGTAGTACAGTGTGGCTGTGATTACAGCTTGCATTTGGTACCAAATGACCCAGTAACTGTTTGGTTGTCAAACTCATGTCAAACTCATACTCATGGTATCCATAGGGCTAGGGTTACCCAGTCCAGTTTTTCTGGTCCAGTCTTGCTCTTTCTATGTCCTTAAACTTTCTCCACAGATACACGACAGCATCCTAATTGCAGTCCAACATAGAGGAAGGAGCTGGGTAAAGGAGGGCTGTTCTCCCTTTTACTCCTCTCCAGCAAAGGAGTAAAGCAGAAAAGAGCTGTGCAGTCGTGGGCTCAGGGAGCATCCATGGGAAGTGAAAGTGCTGGAACCCTTGTAGCCCTGCAGATGAGAAGTTGCTCTACCCTTCTCTCCGGGGTACCAGTAGAGATTCCAGCTGTTTCTTTCTCCCACCCTTACAAGTGAGGTGAGATCAGATGAGCTGGGGGGTGGGATCAGGTTCATCAAAGACAGTCAAGTTCTCATGGTTCTCTCTCTTACTTGCCATTTCCTCCAAGGGTATTTTTATTGTTATTAAGAACAATTCTCCCAGTACAGCTGCACCTCTCTTGGATCAAAAAGTGATATTGCAAAGAGTTACAGAGACTACCTGCTCCTGTTTGCTCGTTTTGAGCAAATGAGCTTTACCCATCTTTATTCATTGCACGTCACCAGAACAAATGGAGGGCATAAAGTGCTTTGCTCTTGCCCAGGCTAGAGGGAAAAAAAGCTCCATTTAATAGAGAGAAGTCTTGGATTCTGGAATAGAAGCCATGTATGACTACCTCTCAGATGACACTCCAATTCAGGAAAAGTGGTGAAAGGACATCTGTTGGCAAATTGCCTTTCTGGGTTATTGAGAGCAGCAAGTTGAAAAACAGAAGAGATATGTGGGTTCCCAGCTGACCATAAGAAATCAAATTGTGCTCTTTAAAAGAAAACTGATTACCAGACATATTAAGCTTTAATCTTATTTGCAGTTAGATGCCCCAAAGAGAATGCTTTTTTGGAGACCTTCCAAGAACAACTATTGCAGACAGCTTGTAAAACAAAGACAATGTGATGGAAAAAAATGCAAATACAGCTCAACATTTGCTGTAATAAAGTTAGTTTATGACGCCCTTTGTAACAACCTCAACAATAAAGGCCAATTTCTTCATTGGCAATTAGCTCTGGTGGGACAGACGCTTCCCCAAAGTTGACGTGAAGACAATTTTTACATATTTCTTTCATTTTACAAAGCAGATTGTATCTGGCTTGCATGTATACTTTTTATTTCCGAGGTTTTCTTTTAAAAACACCATTTAAATACTGAGTGTAAAACGACCTCCACCAAGGTACTGCTTGTTTGCATTCAGTTCAGATGGGATGCTGCTTCATATTCCAGTGCAGCAAACTGCCAAACCCTGACACAGTGACCCGCTTCAGCTGGGGAATGTTTTAATCCCGGTTCTGTGAGGATTCTTTGGCAAGACTGCTGCTGGCTGTTGTCTTCACGGCCCTAAGCCATGTTGCTGACATGAATGATGGTGACACATACCTTGTCTGTGGGATCTGGCCCCTGGTGCCTCTGTTTACCTTGCAGGTAGCCTGAACTTCAGCTCCTCATCTGCCCCAAGCTTGGCAGCTTTGGCATTTGTCTTGGCCAGTTCACCTCCCTTCAGCTGTAGGTGGGCTGCTGGTGTAGGAGACAGACTGCACCCATGAGTACCAGCTACAGTAAAAATGACACAGGGGGTTCTTCCTCTCCAGGCACAATTTTCCCCTGACCTGGCATTTTGCAAGGTTCTGAGAACATCAGAGGGGTGGCACAGTTTGGACAAACGTGTAACCAAAGCACGAAAAATCCTTTATTTTCCTCTTTCTCCCCTCCAGGACAATCAGAAGGATAGCATTGACCATAATTAGAAACCATCCAAAGATTTAAAAAATCTGTTTATTTGTTGCCACGACTTGAAGATGTATGTATTTTAAAAGATCCTCCAATAATAATTTTACAAAGTTGACTTAGTAGTGCTCCACAAGCCATAAACCTGAATCTCAATGTACTTCTCCTAATACACATTCCATAAACTTGGTCCTTAAATTATAGACTACATTTTTGAATGTACACTTACTCCGAAATTACTTTTTTTTTTTTTCCTACATGGTTTAGTGAGTTCATATCACTTCTGAAAGTGTCTTTGGCTGTATCTAGATGTCTCACGCTGACTTCTTCTTTCATGAAACTGATAACATTTTTGCTAAGTGAGCTTCCTAGACTCGGTTGCAATGCAATAGAATAGATAATCGAGGCGTCATAAAGACATTCCACCAGAGGGGTTTAGGATACATTCTACAGCATCATCAATCATAACGGAACAAGTTTTAAGCTGCTTGCATACAGTAAACTGCTTGCAAACAATAGATCATTCTTGCTAAAACTTTTTAGCGTAAATTGAAACCACGCATTTTTGGCATAGGAAAGCCTGATACTTCTCATATTATTTGCCTGCGTATAAACACACACATATTCAATCCCCAGCCTATAAATGCTAAATGAAGGTAGCTCTACAGCTCCTGCAGTGGTGTGCATTACCTCTCCTGGGGAAGCTGCCTGTCCTAGTACACAGTCCCTGGAGAATGTATCAGCTAAGCAGCACAGCAAAGCTCAAACATTTAAGTTGTTTAAGCACACAAGCAATGCCATTCAGCTCATTGGGAGATGAACGTATGCACGAGTCCTGTACCTGGCAAAGAATGCCTCCTTGTCCTACTGTTTATGCACTGGCTACCTTGGTATTTTTACATATGTGTTTACTCTGTCACCTGACTACAATTTCAAGCATTTTTTCAAACTATTTTTTATTCCAACTATTACAGTCAACATTAGTCAAAGCCACTTTTAGTCTAATCCTCGGCTTACCTTGGCCAGATATCTCCTCTCCTCAGGAATCCATCCTGCACTTTTGACTCTTTCCAGCAAGGGGACAAAGGTAGATGGAGTCCAAGCACAAGCACCATGCTGCTGCCTGCACTCTCCTGCCTAAAGAAGCTGAGACTAAAACAGCTTCTTTAATGCTTGCAAAAGTAGGCAAGTATAAGGCTGTCAGACTACGCGTACATCAAAATGTATGGAGTAACAGGATTTTGTATGCGCTGTACCTAGAAAACTAAGTACTCATCCTCAACAGATCTGTGGGGCACACAGGGATTCTGAGCTCACTGGTTTTGTCTGAAGAAAATGTATCCCAAAGGAATGGTTGGGAAAACTAAGTGGCCTTAAAAAATGTCTTGCTGAGGGAGGCAAGAGCAAATGGTACCTACGTGTGTGTCAAACAGAGTGAAAAATTAGCCTTATGGTTAGACAAACATACCACAGGGCTAGTGGCAGCTGTGAGTGTGTGGTGGGTAAAGGACTAGAACCAGTCAGTGTATGAACAGAAAGATCTTTAAAGAGAGAAATAGATGGAAGCACCAGCAGAATTGCAGGGTGTTAGTGTGACAGTGTTTAGCATTCAACCAACTTTGTCTGCACACCTTCTTTTTCTATTTTTTTCATTTCCCTGTTTAAATTCTACTTAGAATATAGGTTTTCTGCCAAAGAACGTGTTAAATATGTTTATAATGAGCACAGCATGGTTTTGGGGTTCGTAAACAAATACCTCTTTAAAATTACACATCATTTCAGAGACTTGAGACTCACTTGTCAAGGAAACACAGTGTTTTCTTCACTGAAACTTTGCTAGTTAGACTTTTTAAAGAGGGAACATAAACTTTGATCTATAAACTTTAAACAGCTGAATGTAAGAGTAGGGAAAGATAAAACAGTTCCCAGAATTCAAATGTCAAAAATGTATTTTGGGGGTAAGGACAAAGTGATCTTCTAAGTGTACTTAATGATCTTAGGATACAAACACGGTTATAGGGCACGTAGAATCATAGAATGGTTTGGATTGGGAAGGACCTTAAGACTGTCTAGTGCCAACCCCTCTGCCACAGGCAGGGAGTCCTCACACTAGACCATGTGGCTCAAGGCTCTGTCCACCTCTAACATTTTGATGCTGTGGTGGGCCCCATACTCACACCGAACTGCCTTGCTCGGGGCCCACTGCTACGTGGAGGCTTGCTACAGCCCAATAACCCATCACAACATTTCTGTCCACGACGGTGCGCAGCACACAAGCTCCGACAAAGCCACCCGTGCCCCAGCAAGGAGCTAGGACCGGCTGATGCTCGTGGCCCTCACTGAAAGGCGCAGCAAGGTCAATCGAGTCGCGCAGCTCCTGCACGCCCTCCTAGGCCAGACCTCCTTTTAGGGCGCAGGTACGGCGGGATGACACAGGAGCACACCACACCTGCTCACTGCCCACAACCCTGTACCGCAGTCCCGGCGGGCCGCCGCGCACCCCACCCACACCACAGCGTGCGTGAGTGTGTGTGTGTGTGTGTGTGTGTGTGTGTGAGTGAATAGGGGCGCAGGCACAGCCGCTTCCACCCGCGCGTTTGACTGGGACCGGCCATAACGAGCAGCCCCCAAGGGGGTACCGCTGCTGCCGTACCGGGGTACCCCGCACCCCGCCGTGCGGACCCCCTCCCCTCACACCACACACACACATCCGGGGTAGCGGCGGGGCGGGGCTCTGGCGGCGGGGCGGGCAGTCGCCGCCCCTTCTCCCTGCGCCCGCCGCCGCCGCTGACGCCCCCGCGCCGGTGATGGAGGCGAGGCGCTGAGGAGGGCTCGGGTGGGGGCGCCGCCGGCGGCAGCGGCAGTAAGCGGCGGTGCGCGGAGTGCCGGGGCATGCGGAGCGGGCGCCGCCGCGGGGCCGCAGAGGAGGGCTCCCGGGCGCTGAGGGAGGAGGAGGCGGAGGCGGCGTGGAAGGAGGCTTCCTCGCGGGGCTCCGTGTGACCGCGCCGCTGCGCCCGGAGCGCGGCTCCCGGCAGCCGCAGGAAGAGCGGGGCCGGGGCGGCGGTGGCGGCGGTGCAGCAGCGCTCCTTCCCCGGCTGCGGAGCGAGGCGGCGAGAGGAGGCGCCGCTTCTCCGCGGCTGTAGCGGCCGCAGCCGGCAGCCCGGCCGCGCAGCGGCAACGGCGGCCGCGTCTCAACCTTGTGCGAGGCAGCGGCCGCCGCGACGAGCGGGCGGTACGCGGCTGGTGCCCGTCCCCGCCGCCGCCCGGAGGATTTACCCTGCGGGACTCTCCTCCCCGGGCGCCCGGTGACAGGCGCAGGAGCGGCGGGGCAGTCGCCGCACGGTGACCCCCCGCCACACACACGACGGCCGTCCGGCCGCCCCGCAGCGACAGAGAGGGCCGAGGTGAGTACGGGGCTCTGATCGCCTCGGGTTCCGCTTCCCCCCGCACCGCGCTGGAGCTGAGGGAAGGGGAAGCGCCAAGTTCAGGCGGCGGTGCTGGGCTTCTCCCCGCTCCCACCGCCGCCGAGGGAGCCGCTGCCTGGGCCGGTCGCCGCTTCCTCCCCGCGGCTCCCAGGCCGATCCTCGCAGGGGAGAAGGGTGGGCGGCAGGCTGAGGACGTCCTGTTGCTGGTTCTAGGGGTCGGAAGCGGCTCTGTGTCAGCGGCAGCCTCCAGGAGCTTGCCTCTGTGTATGTGTGTGTGCGCAGGGGGGGAGTACCCGGGCAGCATCCGCGGCGCTACCTCTCTGCACCGCTGTCACATCAAGTTCGATCAGTTAATGTTTATTACATAATGTGTCTCTTAATATTTTAGACTCTCTCTTATCTGCCGGAATCCGGATGATCCTTATTATATTTCCTTTTAATTCATAAAGCTGGATAGGGTCAGGGAAACTAACGTTCTCGTTCCAAGTAATTGCCTAAAGCAACTTAGTTTTCATCTGACTTTATCCGTGTTAAGAGAGGGTTGCTACCTCCTTGCACTCTGAGAAAGCAGAAGTGTATGTCGTCCGTCTCCCCCTCCCTCCCCTTCGTTGTTAAGTACGGCCAAGTTTCTTTAGGTCCTCCTTGTTTCCAGCGGTCTCCAGAACTTGCCGCTTTGTAAACTTAACAGTGTGCGATACTGAAATAGAAACTAATTTTTGGGCAGCAGCTGCTGAGAGAAATAACTTTTATTGCGATGAGCAGGAGCGAACCAGCCTCTGTTGTTTATATAAATGATGTTGGCACTACATGAACTGTAAATGAACATAGCCAACAGCTGTGCAAACCAAAACTATGTAGCTAACCATGTATTTTTATACACTGCTGCTCTCAACTTCGCTCCTTTGCAAAAGCAATGAAGATCATGTTGCTCTGAACACTTAAAACACCACAGAACTCGTTTTTCTCCTAAATACAAAGGATTGCTTGTATTGGAGAAAGCACTTTCTAGTGCCAGTTTTGTCATTTTCTGTGGCTTGGAATTTTGTCCGTGTCCTTCTGTGATGTTGGTCTTTTATAAGTGGTAGTGCCAGCGCTTCTTATCAGGCTTAATTCATCTGTAAAGCATGAATGTGCATCAGGGAGAACTCATTGGTGATAGGGAGATTGTGGCAGCATGGTCATCTCGGAAATGGTACGAATGGTGCCTGTCAAGGACGCCACATACAAGCCACCCTTGAGATCAAGGTGGCAATGATAACACTCAGATTATTATTGGATGCAGCCTGGATTTTCAGAATGGTAAGCTGTGTAAATGAGAATACCTTACTCCTCATGTACCTCGTTCCTGTGGGAACAGGGCAATTCAAAGACACTAATGAAAGTTATGAAAATGGTTTAAGGCTGCCATGTGACAGTCATTGCCTAGCCTAGTGGTGAGGTGGTGCTGTTTCAGTTTTATACAATGATTTGTTCCTTCTCCCTCATCATTTTAGGCTGGATTTGTTCAAATGAGTTCAGGAATAAGCTATGCAGAGGAAGAATAGAGGTAATTTAGAATAGATTTCAGTACGAGATTGCTGCTTTAATGAAGTAGTACCCTGCTGTTCTTTCTTGGTTGCATATGTGTGGATAAGCTGTACATCAGGTGTAAACTTGTTAAATGTTTTTCTTTCTGGTATTGCAGAAAGGGTGTGATGTTTGTCTTTGGGATGAGAACAGAAAGTAGCTCCGGGAGCGCTTATCTAAAAATAGGGTACTTCCAAATACTTAAATCATTTGAATGCAATTTACATTAGGTTTAGTTCAAGAGACAAGAGCTTCTTGACAGATTTTGCATTTTATATATTCAATGATTTACTTTTTTTTTTAGTGCACATGCTAAATCTCAGATGATCCACCTGGCACAAAAGTTTGATTCACAGGGCCAAAATGGGAAGGTTTTTGTCTCTGCTGTCACCCTCAGTCTGTTTCTTTAATTGTCTTTGATGTGGAAATGCAGGAACCATCTCTAGATGCATATTGACCTGTATTGGGAGCCTTCCGTGCTTACAAGGAAGAGGACTGACCCACAAATTGAAATACAGCTTCTTTTTTACTAGTTGCAGCAGGGCTTTTGAGAATGATGCTGTTTCATGCTTATAAACCAATTGCTTTACCAAGAGTTTCAGAGTTCTTTTAGTTGTCTTAAATTATTAACCAAAGCCTGGAAGTCTGTATTGCTGTCTTTCACTTACAGTGTATTTTGCATTCCAGTGTTGCTCTTCAGGATCTCGATTTTTAAATTTTATTTGGAAGGTGGTAGTTTAAGGCCCCCACTTCTTCCCCTCCTCTCTTTCCCTTCCCTCCCCCACCCCCCGAGGGCCATCACTGTGATTTTAGCATTGCAATTATGGCAGTGATGTTTATTTGGAGTTCATTTAGATGAGTAAGTCGTGCAGATGTAAGTAGTATTACAGGAGGCCAATGTTGAATACTTCTGATGATGTATGGGGCTTGCACCAGTTACACGAATACTTAATAGAAGTGTCTGGGTCCTTAAATGTGACTTTCCTCATCGCAGTCCAGTTTTCTGTTCTTCTTTGGCTGTTGACAGATTCTTCATTGTAAAGATGCACTAGAGATTACCTTGCATATGCATTGTATCAAAGGAGTGTACCTCTGAACAGTATTATTCCTCCTTTCAGTGAGCAGCATCTTAATTTCTGAGTGTAAACTATTTTCCTTCTGTTTACATTTTTTTAGTCCATAACTATGTATTTTTTCATGTTTTGCTTTGTGGTTCTTTGTATTAATATTATTGATTTCTAATTCTTCACTTAATCTAATATTGCAGCAACCTTTTGCAAGTAATGATTGAGAACTAAGCTCTAGTTTTAGCATGAAGATATAGTTTTTCTAGTGCTTGCCACTGCTGCTTTTGAATCCTGATACTTTTAATTTTCAACAGCTATGTTCTCATACTGAACAGAGATCTTCCTTGAGTTCCACAGGGGGATGCTTGTAATCTTCTCGTTTACACTAGGTCTACTTAATTTAGAAGGTTGCTGACCGTACTAATAATTCTGCCTTTAACTCTCAGTGACATTTCTTCTGCCCTTATTAAGGTTGAATTTGTCTGCCACTGTTACTCTTGTAGCTCCCAGTTGGTTACATTTTTGGTCTTCTGTACTTGGCTAACCTGTATAACTGTTAACTTTTCTACTTTCCTTTCCAGATCACTAATTAATGCCTTTAAATGTTGCTTGCTTTATGGATCCTTGGAGCATCCTGCTGTTAACCTTTTGCCGTGTCGAAGCTTTACTATGTATTCATAGTCCAAGCTTCCTGTTTCTTAGCTAGGAATAAAACAAAATCTTTAAAGCAAAATACAACTGAAATCTGTGAGATTTCACCTCTGCAAAGGTGTAATCGTAGCTTTTACTCAAGTTTTAGCACCGAATCTATTCTTGACAGTCATATTCTAAATTTAGCATCCCCAAATAAAATGTTTTAACAGTAGGCTTGTCATAAAAGCATTTTGACACCATCTTCCACTAATTCTGGCAAAACATTTTTTCTCCTTTACAGTCCTTCTAGTGAGCTCAATCCATTATGTGAAATCAGCCCATCATAAAAATCAATGGAATTGATATACTTTTAGCTAATGTATTAAAGAGCTGGCTAACTGCTCTATTATTCACTTTTAGATTACTTAACTATGGTTTTGCACTATGAAATATGAAGGCTCTTAAGGGGTGTTTACTTTTGGCTGAATTAGAAGCTTGTGACTTTGAGCACTGCATAAATATCTAGTGCATGTACCGTTGTTGTAACTCCCAGCTGATTGAGGCGTTCTTACCATCAGGTTCACATAAAGGTCTCTTGTTATAATCCACTAAAGAGAATTAACTTAAATTCTAAAGCCCTGGACTATGCAAGTTACTGAGTTGTAGTCTGTGGTTTCTTGTAGGATACATGACTTTGATTCCTCATGTTTTTCTTGAAAGGCTGGTGGAACTGAGAAATTGTCATGAAAAGGTATGCTTAACTGATAACCTTAGCTGTCGGTGAAAGCAAATGTGCTTAGAGACCTGGTCAGCTAAGAGAAGTTACCCTTGGCAGGCTGGTCTCCCTAGATTGCCTCTTGCTATCAGTTACCACCCTTGCTTCTGTGATCCAGGGTTTCATTTTCAATCTGGAAAAAAAAAAATCCATGACTTTTTTTTCTTGTTCTCTTGTGCCTTTAAGTGGTAGATAACTATGGTGTGGCACTTGTGGTTTCACAACTTTAGGTTTGTTGGGCTTTTTTTAATCCAAGGTATTTGGTTTTGGTGTTGGAGTAGTCAGCTTCATTTCTGTGGAATTAAAAAGTTACCCTCAATAGTCAGAGCTTTGTAATGACATGTTTTCACTGGAGTCAGTGTTTAATGACAACAGCAACTCTCATTGATAGTTTCAGTTTCAGCTCGTGTATTTTTCCTTCATTATCAGATCTCTTCTAGCATTTGAAAGACATACAGATAGGGACATTGAACACAATTTATGTTGTAGGCTGCTATTCTGCATAACTTGATGGTCTCCAAGACATTTTGCTTGTTCTCCTGTGACAAGTTTTACTACTGGAGGAGAATGGTATAAAGCAGCAGCAGTTTGCTGCTGTGAAGGTTGAGACTGTGGGACCAGCTGATGTACAGCTGCTGTGAAATTCATTCCTAGTTAAGAAGGGAAGTGTTTCATGCCTTGTTTGTTTTTTTTTTTTTTTCCTCTTGTGCCATGCTGGTATCAACTTTCAGAAACTTTATTCTGTTAGAAAACTTACCCAGAAGATAAGCCAGTTCCATGTTCTGCTGTCTAGCTGAAAGAGCATTAGAATCCTTTGGAGGCAGACCATGTGAACTGCTCTTTGTTCCATAATGCTCATCTTGCTTTTTAAAATGTCGTCCTGTAAATTTCAAGCCAGTGTAATATTGTAAATGTTTTGGAAAGTCTACTTTATTTCAGTGTTGCTAATATTGGTTAAGATGTGAGAGTGCTAGAATCTCTAGGATTATTTTTTTTTCTCTTGGTGAGATTTCTTACTATAGAGAAACTCTTACAATTTTTTTTGTAGTAGTATTTCTTCATAATGGGGTGTGGTACTTTTTTTCATGTTAAGTTCCAGTATCTCTTCATGTAAGGGAATTGCTGACATGTAAATGAAGTCATATGGCAAAATTTGTCATCCCAGTTGTGTGGAACAATTGAATCAGGATGATGTTCAATAACCAAGTTGCCTGTGAAAACTTGTTATGGGCAAGTGAGAGGGAGGATATGTTCTATTCTTTGACTTTTCTTTTTTTTTTTGCAATGCATCAGAGTAGACTCCAGAACTTCAGCTGGTGCTTCCTGTCAGCACTGGAATTACGATAGTATCGCAGTGCATGGATGTCTCGCATTAAGTAGCTCTACAGGAGACAGGAGTACTAGCCTCACTGTACAGGCCCAACATGAAAAAGACCAGCAGAGCCTGAAGAACTTGAATCTGAACCTGTTCACATTTCTGTAGCTATGGGCCATCAATATCTTATCTTTTTCCATGCCATTTAAACCTGCATTCTGTATGCTAGCAGTGCTTTAGTGTAAATTGTCAATGATAACCAGAATTGCACTGAAAGTTAAAAGGAATAATGGCAGGATTATTCCATGGACAGGGAAACAAATTTTGGGATGTTTTTTCTGGGTTGGTTTTTTTTTTTTTTTGAAGGTTCCATGAGAAGCAAACCAGGGGATGGGAATATTGATAATGGGTTTTAATCAACTGTCCATGTGTAGAGAGAGATTTAGAAGGGCTTATTACATATCTGAATGGAGAAGCTGGCTGAAAAGCAGAATAAAAAAAAAAATCAATGAAATAACCGTAGACTTCCTTAAAGAGAGAAAGGTATCTAGTACTGATCTTAATCAGATGTCTCCACAACAGTGCTCTAAAATGAGTTTAACTAGAGTGGCCAGGATGAGCAGGGACTAAGATCAAGCATAAAGCTGTGTCTCACCCCAGCCAAAAGTGGGTGACCAAAGGATGTAATTTCATGTGCTTAGTCCTTAACTTTGCTAGGTGATGCTTAAAAAAACACAACAAAACAAACCAACCTACGAACAAAAACTCTCACAAGTACAATAGGCTTCTGAATCTTCAGATGCTCCAAGTGCAAATTAGTTGTAGATGGAAAAATAGGATTGGTGAGAGTTGTGGTGAAGTTCATCAGTTTAATTATCACTATGAATAATTTATCAGTAAGAAAAATCTGGGCTCTTATGTGCACATCCTGTTCATGATGTTTCTGCATTAAATACATTAAAGCTCTCTTCAACATTCACTGATGGGGCATTTTTTCAAGTATCTTTAAGGACTCATTTAAGCTAAAATTAAACTAATGGATTTATTTAATTTTCAGTTCATTGTGTACTCAGGGTAATTAGGATTGATACACTTTTCAAACACAGAAGCTGAATCCTAATTCTAGATGCAAAACTCAGCTTTGACTATTGTCTCCAGACAATACTTCTGTAAGAAATTACTTCCATATCTGCTGATTGGAATCCTACTTGTGAGTGTCCGGTTTATGAGTCAGTGACTGTTGTGAAGAGGCTAAGGGCACATTTCCACAGAACTTTGGGTTTTTCTAAGACTGCTTTGTTGTTTTAAATTCTGCTGCCTGTAGTAAGTACCACATGAATGAAACAAATATTTCTGTCTTAGGAAAATGGTTGAAGGCAGCATAATAGAGCAGTCCTGTTCCAAAGAGGTACTTGGAATAACAGGTATACTTAGAATAAAGGATGAGAGAGAAAGAAAAACCACCCCTGCAAGCAGTGTGTAATTTCTTTCACCATTTTTCCCATGATACTCTTACAAGGTGTTTTTTCTTCTTCAGGGCTCAGCAATCAGAAGTTTAAGAAATGTGGGTACTTAAATTAGTAAGAGTTTAATAAACCTTTTGTTTTCAATTTTCAAAGCATGGCTATACTGCAGGTATTTACACATCATACTACAATTATTAAACTTCCTAAAGTGTAGCAGAGGTACTAAAATTTAAATATGCTTATTTGAAATACGTATTTCAAGAAAAATGAAACTTGCCCCTTAAGGCCCTCTGCATGCAAAGAGAGGTTCTAAAATTTAAGTTAATTTTCAGGCTGACACTGGTAAATATTTGATTTTGTGGTTTATATTCCTGAACTGAAAGTCTTGGAAATGGCATAAAAAATGCACAATTATTCAGTAACTTTAGAGAGTAGGAAAGCACAGGACCACCTTCAGGAGCCTTAATGAAGATTAGAAGTTATACATTCTTTGTATCTTCTCACAAACTTTGAAAGGGCTTTAGATTCTTACCGTAACTTATTCCTTGCTCCAATGCTGTATATGTGTAAAGAAGGTTACAGGTAGCATAGGGAAGTCCAGGAAGTTGAACTTGCGTTTGCTTGAGACTTGCCTTTAAGTCTTAAGAATCTGGCCTCTTTAAAGAGTGGACTGGTAACCTTTTGGAAATGTGGGCTAGATAGCTGTGGGGAACACAACTCCAAACTGCTCAGCAGTCCCTTTTCTTCAACTTCAGCTGTGGTTTACTTGGGCACTGAAGTGAATAGGGGGAATAATGTGGCAGGAAGGACACACAGGAGTTCTTTATTCTTTGTAAAAGCTCAAGTTTCCTGCTAAAGCAGAACAGAATGGGGCAACTGCTGGTATGTTAGATGGCATACTCATCAGAAAAGTTTTGTTTGGTTTGTGTTCTCATTCTTTTTCCTCTTCAGCTTCAAATTGGTTTTAACCTGTGGCATTGCAAGGTTTTATGAACCTTGGACTAAAATATTTTCAAAGTGTATGGATCAACATTTCAGCCTTAAGGACTGACTGCTTCAGCTGTGCAGAGTCCCAGAAGTAAACAGTCGATAATCTAGCTTTCAAAATAACTCTGTGCTAAGAGCTTAAAAAGTATTGGTGGTATAGCTTTAGAAAAAATAGTGTTCATTATAAGTTTTACGTGCTCTAAAATCTGTATTTGATGTTCAGCTGTGAATAGGTTCAGTGAGTTGCTGGGAGCTGCATTAATATTTTATCAAATCTAAAATAATTTGTATGTTTGTAGTTGAAATACTACTTTGTTTTACAAAATGTTAAAGAACGAGGCAAAAAACAAAAAAAAAAAACAAACCAAAACCTAACAGACTCCTGAAGAAAATATTAAACACTCCATCAACTCTTGTAAAAGTGTAGTGAAAAGAAAGATACCTGAATGCGGTACAGCAGAATCTGAGTTACTCTGACAAAAGCATCTGGAAAAATCTTAACTTATATATTCAAAAGTCATATAGAGCAGTTGTTAAAATAGAAAGTGGGTGGGTGGTTTTGGTATTTCAACTGCAAGTACTATTTCATAATATTATTCTGCTATAGTGTCATTCCATCAAGTGAAAAAAGGTGTTGAAAAGCTATGAACAATTCCTGGAGTCTAGTCAGTAACCAGAACCGGTTCAAACATTTTAAAGCAATGTGCATATTGTGTGTGCAGACCCAGCACAAAAATTTTCTCTATCAAAATATGCTCGTCAGCATATATATCTAATTGTGCATCACAGTTCTAAATCATAAAAACTTTGTCTACAGCAGTTTATTTTAAAAAATGCAAGTTAACCAATGCCTGAAAGAAAACAAGTACTCTTGTATACTGAATTTTTTGAGGATTTATAGAAGAAACCCTATAAAAACCCCCAGAAGACCAAGCCCCATGTTTCTCAGTGTTATTTGCCTCCTTGCCTCCTTTGTGAAGTTGTCAGATCACATCTTTTATTTTGTCTTTCCATGTCCAAGAAAACTAATCACTCTTCTGCAACCAGTAAATGCTTGAAATCTGCTGTGTGCAAGAAACCGATTGTCCCTATCTCAGCTGTGTTCTGATTCAAAGAAGTACAATAATATGTAATTTTCTTGCTTTGGATTATATCAAAGCTTTCTTATGCAGTTTTAGACTATCATGACTATTCCTTTTCTCTCCAGAACTGTTCTTTCTCAAACACAGTCGGAGCTTGTTAAAGCTGAAACAATGGTTTCTCTATATTTCATGAGTGTTACGTATATTTGAAAAACATCTAAGGACTCATTTTGACCACATTTTCCTTTGTTGAAAACTTCATAAAACATCTTGGCTTCAGCCAGGAAAACAATGCCTTTTATTTTTTTATCGCATACCTCATGTTATTTGCAGTGGAGTTGAATAGCACTCAGTTGCAGTCACTAGTTTGCACTAATCCACTAGTTTGGGTCACTAGCATTTAAACAAAGAATCCAGCATGGGATGTGTTTTAAAATCAGCAGCTTCTATGCAGAAGTACCCTGAGTTAAATAGCATTCAAGCCAGACACTGATTTCCAAAGCAAATGTTTGACGTTGGGATCCTTGTAGCTACATTTTCAACTCTGAGACTGTGAAAACATTTGATACCAACTTTCTTAAAATCAAACCATCTTCTGTTGTGGAAGCTAATGAAATTATGATTCACTACTGCTTCCGTCTGTGGGGATGAGCTGTACAGTCTATTTCTATGGAGCAGAAACAAGAACAACTTCTTGTTATTCTAAGAGAGACGGTGTTTGCTTCTGTATCTGTCACTTGTAGAATGTTGGCTAATTGTTAGTTTAAAACAGCTCTTATCAATTACTGGTTTATCATATCAGCTTAACAGTTTCCCATAATTTGCTATTTCTCCATTTTTTCCATTTGTTTGGGTGTGTAATGCGTGGTTGGGTGTATCATTAATTTTTATTCAGAAGGATGTGGTAATGATTCAAGAATGGGAGGGGAGAAATGGATCTGAAAGGAGTCAAAATAATAGAAATGGCTAGTAATTTGGATTTCTTGATAAAGTAGGATGTGTCAGGAGAGAGAGACAAGATCTCTTTAAGAGAAGAGTGATGACTGGCATCTTTGCAGTAAATTGAAGTCTGGTTATGGCCAGGCATATTGAAGAGGAAGTGAGCACAGTGGCCCAAGTGACAAATGTTGTGTTTAAAGATTTCCAAATCTGACTCTTGCGGTTTGGAGGAAAGAGGATTAGTTTGGCTCTTTGGTGGCATCTGGAGCTGCTACTGCTTTGGCATCGTGAAACTTGTTATGGGCTGAGCAGTCACTTTCCTGCACAAGAAGGAGACAGTTTAGCCAGTTTTATGCAAATACTTGTTGAAGAATTGTCTTCCTATTCCAAAAGGGATTTGTTTCAGGTGGGGGGGGTGAGAGGGGGC
>JBCJKH010049358.1:0-57149 GCA_039877255.1 Loriculus beryllinus
TTCTCCATTCCTGCACAGCACCTACTATTTTGTGGCAAAGCCACAGAAAAGCTATTTTATAGAGGAAGGAAAACCATCCATTGTTGTTTGAGTTTGCCCTAGACAATCTCAGTAAAACTGCTCTTTCTGATACTACACAATGGAGCATATGCAGAGATCTGTAATTTTCTGTCTGTGAGGCAGTCTTAAAGACACCGTGAGTTCTGTGAAAGCCAGATGACTTCTTTTCCTTTAGAAAGCCATAAATAGCAATGTGTAACAAAATGCTGCCCTTGAGAACGTGCTCATTTCACAGAAATGAAGAACCAGGGTGAGGAGGAGAATAAAGTGATATGAATTCATTACTGGGTTCTGGTGACTGCAACTGCTTCATACTTAAATGTGGGGAAAGGGCTTGTCAAAGGCCCCCAGCTCTCACTGGTGATTGCTGGGATTGCTTTTCCCTTTGCCTGATTTTGGGAAGCTTGAAGTTAGATAACCAGGCATAGAAGGAGTTGGGAAATGCAGGACCATTCCTCCTAGAAGGTGAAGTCCTCTTTAAAAGGATGAGATGCATGCTACCATGTAGGCATCATTATTGCCCCTGCGTGGTGCATCCTAAGAGCAGTGGTTGGGTGTGTGATAGGCTATGTAGGTGTTGTCACCTCCGACGAGGATGCTGTGACATGTCTGAGCGTACAGATACTTTAGAATACAAAACTCTTACTCATGAAGTATTAAGCTGCCTTTGCCTGAAGCACTGCAATCCAAACAAAAGAAAATATTACTTTTGTTTTACTAATCTTCCCGTAAAATATGTAATATGGATTTGGTAAAATATATAATACGTTCCATTAAGCTCAAGTTAGTTAATTACTAGTTAGGAAACCCAATATATTCTCTGGGTTATTTTCCAGTTGTCATTTTGCAAGAGAATTTTGCTTTGACGTCATTGAGAGACAAAAAACACTCTGTGGACAAAAGAAACCACAAATAGAGGAAAATACATCAATATTATTTTTCTTATAGCCTGCTACTCATTGGGTGAAATCTTTTGCAATATTGTGAGCCTGCCTCTGGCAAAGCTCTGTTTTCAACCCTAATGTGTGCTATAATAGAAGACAGCTTATGGAGCCATTCCTGGAAAAGCTTTGCAGATCTTGCAAGTCCTCTAAGGTCTATCTTCAGGGAGGCTAAATAGTGACCTAAGGCTCAAGGAGAAGTGCCCACTGCAGGGAAAATGTATGGATTTATGGGTATATTTTCATGTTGAAATCTAAGACCACTGTTTAATTCTTTTTTCCCTTAGATTCTGTTGCATTCCCACCCAGGTGTAAATCTGTTCCATGACCTTCATCTATTAATAAGTGAATTAGCGTTACCAAGCCGCCATACTTGGAACAGAGAGATAATTGTGCTCCTTAATATTCATCTGATCATCCACTGAATCTATTGTCCTGTTTCATCAGTAGCCTAATTAAAATTAAAGGAGTTCATTATCAATTACAGACTGATTCTAGCAGGGTTTTTGATCTCATTCATTGCTAGCTAGTTTATTTACATACAAACCCATGAAAGCATCAGTCAGCTCAAGATACACAGTCATTTGTTCTGTACACGGTTCATGTTTGTGTATAGAAGTGCTGACTGCAAGAGTTGCTGCAAAACCACATAATCTGTTGGATTCTGCAGGACTGAGGTGGAAGTTAAATAGAAATGCTTAATGAAATGTGGGGGTTTTTTCCTCTGGAATTTTGTTTTGGAAGAGAACCTGAGGGAAAAAATTCTGACAATGTCAAAATATTCTGTTTTGACTATTTCAGAACAAAATGTTTAGAGTTTCCTTTTTGAAATGGCTCTTGTTTTGGATTTTTTGGGTTTGATATATTTTTCCCTATTATTTTTCTATATTAAATATATTATATTATAGAAAGAAAAGTTAGAAAGCTGCAATGAAAATAGTTGGGTTTATCTACAGAAAACATTTTTCTGGATTCTTCCTGTGGAAAATTTGACTTTGGAGCTTTGCACAATCTCTGGTTCGTAACAAAGGACTAAACGCTGGGTTGGCTTTGGAGGATGCAGTGGAGGGGAACCGGTCTCAGTATCTTCCTAAATGCTGTGGGAAGACCCAGCAGACATCCATTCTGTAGCATACATCCATCCAGCTTGAGCAGAAAACACCAAGTGCTGTTTAATGAAGGGTAAATTGAGGGAGACTGGCACATGCAAATCTCATCTGAACTGCTCTTTGTTTCTCTTCATTCACCATCGGATTCCTCTAGACTTATCGTCAGCAGTGTCAAATGATGAAGGCATAAAGAGAGTTTATGGCCTGGTTTACATCCCACTATGGATAGGTTGTATCATGCTGTTATTTTGACATTTCCAATGCAAACCCAGCAGAAGGTATTTTCCTTTGAAGGCTGTGTCTGTGCTATGTGTATCCAGAGGCCGTTACAATTAGAGCAGCTTCTCAAGGAGACTAAGCTTAACCTTTTTACCCTTGGCTTCTCCTTGCTTACTATTTTAAGCTCATTAAATGTCTAATTTGGATGTTCTGATTGCAGAGAGGTTGCAGGGTCTCCATCGTTGGAGATACTCAAAACCTATCTGGACACAGTCCTGAGCATCCCTGCCTTGAGCCACGGGAATAGACAGTCCCTGGAGGTGTCAGCCAGCCTCAGCACATGAGTCCATGGGACTGAGATAGCAGAGAAAGAGTCAGAATTGGTGGTGAGCCATGTGTATAAACACAAATGAGTTTGACAAACAGAATTCCAGCACTCCCTATGCTGAAGAAAGATGTATTATATTAAATAAAAATTATTTTCCTAATGAAATTTAAGCCTGGAAAAAAAAAAAAGCCAACAGGTTTTGCTGATGGAGGGGGAATTTTGTTTGCCATAATCTGCTTCACTTACTTTACTCTGTGATTGCGGCTGCTGGGAGGTATCAGGGAGGATATACTTGAAATGTATAAAAAAGGCATAGTGAAGAAGGTAGCTTATTTTCTATCTCTTGCTGGATAATTAAATAGATAATTAAATAGATAATGTGACCTTGTTCCTGTTCCCATCTCACAGCTGAAAAGGTCTCCACAGTCCCAGGCTGGATCACTTAACTTGACTAGTGATGCTCCCAGAGACCTGGAGCTTGGCTGAAGGTCCTGCCTCAGGAGGACATTACAGATCCATGCACAAGGCTGGCACGGGGCAGCAGCCTCACTGGGGAGCAGCACCCTTGGCTGGAATATGGAAATTTGGAAGCTTATTGCTATAATCTGTGGTTATGATTTCCAGTCCTGCCAGCAATGCCGGGAATCAAACCACAGTCTCCCGAGTGCAAAGAGCCTTTAATGTAATCCGATAAAACCTTAACAGCCAGTCGTCTTCTTTTTATGGTAAATTAAGGGCCTCATTTACTCTGCAGTGGCCTCCTTGCCCTTTTGTTGAAGTCTCAATAAGAGGGAAGCAGGGAGCACGGGGAGGGAAAATGGATCCCAGATTCTCCCATCCAGCCTTGCAGAATGGAACACAAACAAACCCCTATTTTCCCAAGATATCTGATTCCCAGTTGGCACTTTTGCACCTTGCTAGAGCACCTAGAAGCCATAAACAAGGCCAGCCATGAGTCTGCATGGTATGAACTCCAATGCACCTACTCTGCAGTGGTGTCCAAGTTTCCCTGTTTTGTTTCTTGGAAATGCAATCAGCTCTGAATCTTAGATTTCTCCCATACTGGCAACAGCAAGCTTTTGCCTCAAACATCTTGACTGGAAACCTTCCAGTGAAACTGTGCTTTGAGCTGTCTTGGTTATTTCCACATGAAGTGCTCCCACTTGCAAAGCACTGTCCTCTCGGATGGAGACATATGTGTGCTGCGCGCAGTTGTGATAACTCATGGCACTGATTACAGGTATCCGTTTCTTTATGGGATACAGATGGGCTACCCAGGGACATTGCTGCTCCCCTCATCCCTCTGCAGGAAAGATCTGTTTCCATAACTCTGGGGTAATTTATGAACTTCCTTCGTCTTTCTGGCAGACAGTCGTACTCAACTGATCCTCCGCAACCCACACTTACAAGGTAATGCACTCATCTCACTGCTGCGAGTGATGGGGCTTCATCAATCAACCCTGCCTCCATTTAACTACTCAACCTGTTCAAAGCCATCTCCTGACCTCAGGGGAATCATTTTTATTCCAAATTAGCTCGGAGTTTGTTTTTCCCTTTGCAGCACTCTGTGCTCTCCACTTAACTCCTCGGTTTCAGCCCTGCTATAGCAGAGTCTCTGCTGTCAATCACTGTGCTACCGTGCCAGGACTCAGTGCCGACACTGAGTTATTGGGAATAGTTATTTTTGGCTAATTTATTCAGCTGTCACAGTCCAGTGTGTGAGTGGGAATGGACCCAAGAGCAAGTACTGCTCATCAGGCAATAGCTGCGACCTCTGTGTGGTTGCATCAGGATTTAGGAGGGCTCGACACATGCCATATCACTGTGAAGGATTCCATGAATAGGTGTCAACCCCCTCATATGCTTTAATAATAAAGAAAAAAACAGATTTCAGCAACATTTTCCATTACTTTTATATATTCTTCCTTAAAAACCAACCAACCAAGCAAGCAGTAGTTCAAAATACTTTATGAAACAAACATTGCATTAACAGTGCCTTCAGGGTGGTAAAAAAGAGAGAAGAAATTCCAATTCGAATTTTGTGCCCAACAAGATACAGTTTTGGTCTGGTTTTAGGAGCACTGAGCACCTTCGTTTTTCAGCCTTTTCTGAAAATCAGGCCCAAGAGAGGTCAGCCTGGATTGACTTAAATCAGAAACCATTTAGAGCTTAAATTGTTGGTCTTGAATGCTTCAGTCACCTTCCCTACTTCACTTCTTATAGCCCAGAGCACAAACTTGAGTGGAGCTCATTATCTGTGTTAATAGTAGGGCTATAGCAGAAAAGAGGCCACTCAAAGCACAACATCCCCAGGACCAGCTGCAGCAGTAGGATAAGGCACCTCTCAGAGCTGCAAACATCAGAGAGCAAACATCAGAACGAAGACATAAAATCATCTCTGGCAAAGAGAACTACTGGGCTGAGGCCGAATTGCCTAACAAAGATCTCAGCAAAGCTGCTTTCTGTCAGGTTTTTCACTGAAGCAAGTAGATCTTGCTCACTTTGGGACTAGTTTGCAGTGCAGCTTCAAAGGGCAGAAACAGCAAACACAAGAAATTGGAATGAGGAAGATTTCAGGCGTCATAAAATGCTGGAAGTACCAATGGTTCTTAATAAAGCACGCTTGATTTATGACTTCTTCTCCAAAAACTTCAGATCTTGATTATTCCTGGGATATATTTATAAAATAAAAACCCAAACAAACCAAAACAAAAAAAAAAACATAAACAACCAACCTTGAAGGTATTTGTGTCAAATAGTTTCATTCCTTTCCAAAGGAAATAGTTGATTTTATAAGTGCAGATGCCTCTTTATGAGCTGTTCAACAAAAATCCCATGATTTTTCCATTCCTGAGCCAATCCAGGCTTCCTTTTGCACCCACAGTAAGGTCTTGCTGTTCTAAAACCGGGATGCTGTTTATATTTTGATGATGTGCTCATAATTAGCAACTTTCTTCGATGTCCCTCTGGTTGCTAACTAAAGAGCAGCTGATATTCAATGAACTGCAAGAACATTCTGTTTTGAAACCATTCAGCCAGTATGCCCTGTATTTTCTGCCTTTTATTAGAACTAAGGGTAACTCTACATGAATAAACTCCTTATAGTTTCAGATGAGACCTTGTGCTTCCATTTACTCCCCAGCTGAAATTGTCATGTTGCTGCATGACATGCATAATGTTACCTTATAGCTGCCAGTTCTGATGCCACAGGCATAGAGATGGGATCACACGTGGGAATGAAGGGCTGGAGCAAATGAAATCTTCTAAATCAGTGCAGCAAACAAACGCACAAATTACAAGAGGAGAAAAAGCAATTAAAAGCTAAGCAAAAATATTGTCTTCTAAAATACCCTATGTGTTCAGAAGGAAGGTTGTCACTGATGGACTTTCATAGCTGCAAAAGACTCTCTGTTCCTGCCATGCACTTGTTTCTGGGCTGCTCCTGCAGTGCATGCACAAGTTGTGTGGTTATTTCTGCACTTAGGACATCTTCATGCATGAGAAAATAAAGCAAACTATCCAAGAGAGGGAAATACATCCCTAAAAACACCATGCACCTGGCATGCTTGCTAAAACTGCAGCAAGAAATGGGTATGTTTTTGTATCCCCTCACACACAGGAATTCATTTAGAACAAAGAGTGTTTCCACCACACAGGTGCCTCTCCTTTTCCATCCAAATCAAGCCTATATACTCCTGCAGACATCCCAGTCCTGCCAGACACTAAGAACCTCATGGGTTTTCATAGAGCTGAGACCAGCCTGTTCCTGACCCCATGGTCACCAGCAGCAGAAGACCCCTTTGGCTCACTCTGCAGCACTCCACTAAAGCCTGCAGGAACTGGTCTTGGAGACCCTCAATGGTATCCAGAGAAGCCTTTCTGACATCCGAGGTTGTCATTTACACATCTAACTCCCAGTCTGCTATGCAAACCTGATAGAAGTTGCTCACCCCAAATCTGATATCCCTGGAGAGGATCCCTGTTTGGCTAAAACCGAGTGAAACTTGTCGTATAGTTGGATCCCTTCCATCTAAACACTCATACATGAATAAGAGGAGGGCTGTTAAACCCATCTGTGTGTAGCATGGGGAATTTTTGCTTTATGCTCTGCCTATGTTCAGGCTTCAGGGCTCCATTGCCTGCCAAAACAGAAAAACAAACCACCTCCAAAGAAGCTGTGTGATCACTCCAGAGTCCTTGGGCTGCAAGGTGATCCTGAACCTTACATCCACCACAGGCTGGCAGATGCTGCATTACAGCCTTTTGCCTTTTCTCTCCTGCTGGATTATTCACTTCTAGTTAGCTGATAGCATTTACAGGTTATATGTGATGCAAAATTGCTCCAAACTGGTGTTAATGTCACCGTTTAGCTTTGCAATTCTCTTGCAAATTACCTCTTTTAACTCAGTTAATCTGTCTGTCTGCCAGACATTGAGGTGGGGGAAAAAGCATGACAGAGAAACTTTGCTTTTCTCACTGGTTGAAAGAAGTTAAGAAGGGAGCACTGTGAGCATGAACTCAGCTTTCTGTATGGTTCAGAGGGCAGAGTCTCCCTTCTCAAGCTCAGTAGCTCTTTTGGGGTTAGGACCATCTTCCAGGAGCATCTCAGCTTAAGAGAACAATGTTGAAGGAATCCTGAAAGACTCCATCACTTCTTTTTCTCTTATGCTCCCTCCTGCAGCTATTGGTGTTGCTGTTACTGATTCTGGCTAAAGCTGCTTTGCAAAAGGCCATTTTCCTGCATATCTGCCGAGTGTAAATGTGATCTTGCAAAGTAGAATGTGTTTCTACGAGGTCTGAGGAATAGCAGAGAAAAGGAGAGTTGCTCCAATCACATCTGATGAGAGATCTTGTATTAACAGCAGAGTTTCTCAAATAAGAAATCTGGCTGCAAGGTCTCTGTGTCTTGGGCCACTGGAGCGTTTAATGAGTGAGAGATAAATAATAGATGGAGAGAATCAGCCCTGCAAAGCATATTGGCATTTTATGTAAAACTTAACTACTGCATTGAGCATCCTGGTGCGACATTTCCCATCTTACAGGTCAATGAAACATTGGTACCCCCCTTGTGTGAGCTCTTCAGGGAGGTGTATCCCAAATACGCATGCGTGGGTTGCTGTTAAAAAGGGACAAAGCAGACAAGCATTAGAAGAAGACACAGTGCAGACCAGAGTCCTGCCTTGTAGCCAACCTGGCCTTTGTGAATGATAGCCTGTGCAAGAGCAGGTTTGCTCAACAGACATCTCTCTTTTCCCATCTGGAAGGTCAGAGTTTGGTTTTTTTGCCTTTACGACCATTTGGAGAGACTGCTTAGCATTTAAAAATACAACACAGGCTCTGCAAAGAAAGCAGGTGTCTGCCCGTTAGTTCCTCATCACATGGATTTTACAGCAAGTGAAGGGACAATGAACACATGGGAAAACATACGACTCTGATCCCACATTGTTTCTTATATTTTTATATCGATAAACACTGACTCACCTTGGAAAACATCATCCCAAGACAATCAAAGGAAGTACAGAGGGATCTCATGGTCTTTACTGACTTTGTTTTGTTTATGACCCCAAAAGAGTGTAAAAGAAATACCCATAAGCATGTCCTATGTCTACAAGAATGAACTATAGACCTGTGTAAGAGCTGAAAAGTCATGTAAAACCTCTGCTTCCTGACACAGAGAGCTGCAGAGATCGTAGAGTAATAGCTTATTGCTAGTTTGCACACACAGTCAACTTTTACTTGCTACAACTTCTTTCGCAGACTGAAAGAGCAAAAAGCACCATCTTTTTCTCATTTGTCTTTTTTCTTTCTTTCATTCTTTTTTGTCTTTCTGCATTTCATAACATTTGAAATGTTGGTAAAACATATTTCCAATTCTTAAAGGGGACCATGCCTGAAATCATCTCCAAAAGGGGCCAGAGATGCTCATAACTAATAAACATCAAAGGGGAGCATTCTTCTGCTTGCACAGCTTGTTGTAAAAGCACCAAAATTCCCACTTCAAAGTGGATGTGCCGAGCTGCAGTGACGGGTGTCAGGAACATGGCCCGAACATGACGTACCAGTGTTCTGATGAAACGCAACAGAGAGCTGACCCTAAACATACACTGCAACCACATGTGCTGAGATAAAGCTGATGAGATCTCAAGCTTCACGCCCTGATCTCTTTTGCAGGGAACAAGGGAGGATGTCCAGACCGGCAAGACTCGGAGATGGTTTGATGATCATCTCTATCTGATGTACGCTATTGGCAGAAGAAAGAATCCAGGTGTCCACAGGCAGCGATGCTCCGGTATGGCAAATCCTTCCTTTCTAAAGTATTACTTGATGTAAAAACTATTCTACGCCCCCAAAAGTCAGTGAGAACTTCTTGTTTTTCTCACTAACAGCAGGATATTACCTTACATGTCCTAAAGCTTACCAAAAATCATTAGAAGTTTTCTCATTCAAAAGAAAAGAATGAAAAAGACAAGGCTTTTCTGATAGGCACTGTTGGCTTCTGATGTGTGAAACTCACGCTGACAGAATTTAAACCTTTAAAAGCCTTCATCTGAGCTCATATTCACATATTCCCATGAGGCTCACGCTGCTGAGACGTAACTACTTCAGCTCCCCAACTAAGATTGATTGCACAGCTCTGATTGGGGTGTTTCAGTGGCAAAAAGTCCTGGACATGAAGTAGCCGATGTTGAATGGTCAGAGCAGAGTCTCTCACACATATTTCATTGCAAACCACAGCCCAAGCAGGTGCAGGGACTGGCTGTAGCTGATGCCCACCAGCAGACCAATCTGCATCCCTGTGACCATCTACCTGCAGACAGAGGCAAAGTCCTCTGCTCTCCCCAAAACACACTGCCTGCAATAGCTGTTTACCCGTCGTTACTTTTACCTGCTGTTCCAAGGAAAGCAACTACTTTCTTTCCCTTGATTTTCCTTTCTTCCTGCACAAACATCCCACCCAAATATCTCCTCGTCTGCTTTTTTTCCTTTTCTTAGTTACCACATAACAAAAATGTTTCTCTTATATTAATTTGGTTACTCAGGCAAAGTAAACCACCGCTCCTCTGTCTGCCGTCTAAAAGCCAGAGATGGAGTGACTCAGTCAGGCAGGGTTTTATTTAAACCATTTGTCCTGTGGTCAGAGTAGATTAAAGGCAGATCAGGTTGCCCTAGGAGCAACGCTGGGACAGTGAGAGTGAGAGATGTTGGCACTTGCTCCTTAAACCACATGCGGCTCGCGTGACTGCAGCTTCCTCAGTCCTCTCTTTGCCTTCTGGAAATGCATCTCCTTGTGGGAGCACCTATGTGGACATGGGATAGGGGGACCAGCATGGCCCAGGCCACCAGCACTCTGGTGTGATGACCCCAGGGATGGACAGTGTGCTCCAGAGATGGGCAGCTCAATAGGAGGAGGTGGTGGGGATGCACATGTTGCATTTCCTCATCCCTCCATGTACCAAGGGGTACTTGCTGGGCTTTTTTACCCTAACTCATCTGCAGAAGGGTTAACCAGTGTGGGAGCATGGGGTGGGTACATTGAAGGTTTGGAGATGAGAATCCACAGCCTCACAGAAGATCTGGGATAAAACACATGTGATAAACTGGCTGTTGGCTGCAGAGCCATCCCCACTGGACCATAATATTACAGAAGGATCCAGGCGTGGTTTGATTGATTTTAATAGTTGCTGTTACAGTGTCACCACCATGCACTCATTGAGGTGGAGAATGGTAAAACCCAGACCCACTGGAGATGGCCCAGATCATGGTTTCACACTATGAAGTGGCCAGGGATGATGCTGAGTCCTCTCCCTGGCACCCCAGGCAGGGCTCCCTCCCGCAATTGCACCACGAACCAGCCTGGGAATTGATCTGGCTTTAAAATAACCCAGCAGCAAAATAACATTTGGTTTAATTTTGAGGAGCATCATTTCCCTGATGTGGCTCTTGGCACACGCCAGCACCAAAGGAGCAGGATGGGGAAGGAACCAGCAAAGGAAACATCTCGAGCCGCTATCACTGCAGGTACCCACAGCCCCCCCGAGCTCCAGGAACATTAACCATTTGCTTAGATATTTAACCTATGGCTTTATTCTAAACAATGCATTTATAAACCTGAGCCTTTCTCCGTCACATGGTGACTCCCAGCAGATGGGCAGGGTCTCTTCTGGCTCTTGTGCCAAAAAACAAGGCACAGAGCCACAAAAGTGCTATAAAAAGAGGGAAGAAACACAAACCTGCAGTGTGGAATGTTGCAGACTGGCTTTTTCATGGCTACAAAGGACATTTTAGGGGCTGTATATATATATATATATTATCACATTTGAGACTAGCTATACATAACATGCAGCATAGATTTATGGTGCTTTTCTCCCAGATTTATCCACCCAGCAAGTCACACAAACAATAAGTTCCCCTGTATTGAAAAAACATGCTCAAGGCTTTGATTAACAGCTTCATCTTTCTGAAGCCACTCTTTAGGTCCAGGTAATGGGGTTACAGTCTGGAATGCATTCAGCTAATGTCAACCTAACTCATTACCCTAATCCTCTGAGAAACAAAGCCTGGCAGCCTTGCCTGGGTTTTTATTACGGATTACAACTCTTGTGATCAGTTAATCCAAGAAATTACTCAATCCTTCCAGTTTACAAAGGCAAAATATGATTGCTCTTCAAAGAATGCAAATTTGCATGAATTAATCTCTTCATCTAGGGATAAAATGGGGTTTTTTTTACTAATTTGATACAAAAATATTGCTATGTGTGGGCTCCATAAATCTGTCTCCCCTGTTACCAGTTACTTTCCGCAGACGCTTTGAACTTCTACAGAAAGTTGCTCAACCAAAAGAACACAGCTGGCCACATGTTGTAATTTCCTCTTTGGGGGCATCTGTTGCTGTCCTTCCAAGGGTTTTGCCAGCTTCCCTCTATTTGTTGTATTTCTCAGTATCTTTTTAGCTTAATCCCAGAAACAAAGCTGCTTGTTGCTATGTTTTCAGCACCTTCCCAATATTCTGATGGATGCAGTTGCATAAACTCGGGTTATATTCAACACTTTGTAAAGCAATTACAGTTCCCAGCCCTTTGAACTCTATTGGACTCATTTTCCAGTGGTGATTGGGACTCTTTGTCTGGGACTCTTTGTCTGACCAATGCTGGTGTCAAATTCAGGGAAAGGGGGAAAAAGGAGGGAGGAAAAACTTCCATAAGACAATGGAAGAAGAAAAGGTCATGGTGTGAAATTTACCTTTATGTTCTCCTGGCCAAATGTTTCCCTCCTGCTTGTGAGTGCTTCTTCTGACTTCAAAGGTGTTATTTCCAGGTAAGGTAAGTGCAGCTTGGCCTGTATTCCTCATGACAAGCACTGACATTCCGTGGGAGACCTCTAAGCCTGACACATCAAAAGTTTTGCTTTAGTTGCACCTACAAAATACATTTGCAGAGGCACAAACAGCTTCTCTATTGTAAAACGAACAGGCACATGCCAAAGTTTATAAAGCAACAAGCAGAAGACCACAGATGTCTCAAAGAACGGGGTCTTTGAGATGAAAATCAGTGAAATTTAGACTGAGGGAATGTGCACCACAAAGCAACGTGGGAGCACTTTTGTACACACACCCCCCAGTGAAAAGGGGCCATCTGGAAAGCACCCAGCCATGCCCCATCATGGTCTGACATCTGACACGGGAGTGGAACCAGCATTAATGTGGTCCTGATGCTATCGGGGTCTCTAATGCATGTCAGGGGTGCTGGGGCAATGCTGCCTCCCTGTGAAACCATCACCCTGACAAAGTACCCAGGAGTTGTGTTGCAGATGAAGAACGAATTGCAGCAGTGCTCCTGGGTTACAGCTGTATCCCCTCCCCACTGACCTAATGCTGGTGCACACAAACTGCTTCTCTCCCATACTCAGCAGCGCTGGGGGCTGAGTGATGCTCTGTTGATTCCCACTGCACTCCTTCCATCCCAGAAACTTCCCCACTTTGGGGAAAACAAGAGAAGTTTGGCAGGAAGGGCAATATCTGTGGCTCCAGTAACCACCACCTGCACCTCAGGTTTACTTTTAGGTTCCCTCCTGTTTGTCCTCAACCACCACGTGTGGAGGTGAGTCACGGTGGCTTTCCAAACACTGCAGCAGTGTGGAGATACGACACAAACAACCGCTCACCCACACATAAAATTGGCTCAATTACTCCATCTCTCCTGCAGTTTGCATTAAGAGGATGGTCTAAATAACCACATCCACTTCCAGACCTGGGGAGCATGGTACCATTTTACAGCAACGTGCCTTTTTCCCCAGGAAAATAGAGGAGTTCAAGGAGCTCAGGCAGGGATTTTGACTCCTTGTTTTCTAACGATAGCTGGGGATCTGTTTTACTGTGTGGCCTCCTAAAAGTTTATTTCTCTCCTGACTAATGTGAGGAGTGAGTGAATGATTTTAGTTGGCAGACATTGCTCATTTCTCCCATTGTTTTGGGTTTTTTTTAACTGGCTTTTTTGAGGGTTGTTGTTTCTTTTTTAAACCACAGATAAAATTAGCTGGGTTCCAGTTCTGTTTTGCCTTCTGCAGCTTAATTTTAAATGGAAATCTTGTCATCATTCCTCTGCCCTGAAGACAAGATGCTGAGAGAGGACTGTGAGTAAGCCAGACCTTATCATCTCCATTCTGCAGAGGGGATGTGTCTCAGGTTGTCAGAGCCCTGGTAACTCTGAGATAAAACATCAGCCTGAAAGCAAATGTTTAACTTTTCCATTTAGCTCATTGTTGAAGAAACCTACTTTTTCATCCTGGCTTAATCAAGTTTGGCCTAAAATCCGGCACGATTCAATAAAAATTGCCTGTAACATGAACGTCGAGGTGGAGAGCCTAAAGGATGCAAATGAAGCGACCCCAGCTGTGTGGTCCTTCCCTTCTCATTCATGTGAGCCACCTCTTGGCCATCCTGCAACCAACTTTCCCAGCAGCTGGAAGGCTGGACCTTCATTTGGTGGAGTCTGAGTTGTCTTCCACCTTCTTCATTTTGATTGCACCAGCTACTGTGTCTGGGGTTTTTCCTATCAAGGCTTATGGATGCGGTTTGCATTGTGTCTGATGTTGCTATTTAGGGCTCAAGCAGTAATTACCATTAAGCATAAAGGGAATTATTAGACGTCTCCATGTCCCATACAACTGGCCATTCATTATAATCCTAGGTTTAGTACCCATGGTAGTTCTGCTCTTGGAGTAATGCAATACACTGTCAGACTCACAGCAGGACAGTCTTTCAAACACATCATTTTCTGGAACGCCAGCATGAAATCTGAAAAGGAAATAGGGAAAGAAAAACCAGCCTAAGCTCCAGGGCCTCAGCACCTCCAGGAGCTGGGACCTACAGAAGCAATGCCCTACCAGTGTTCCCTGCCATCCTTCTCTTTTAACAATCCATTGCAGAAGTAGACTGGATTATATAATTAATCCTTGACAATAAAGTAGCTGCTGTGCTGCAGTGAGGTGGAGAAAAATGTGCCTTCTGGAAAGTGCTTTGTCTTATAATCTGCTGCTCTCCTAATATGCATTCTAATAGCAGTATAAAGGGGAAAACCATTTGGAAGGCTATGTTATTTCTCGGTGCTTCGTGTTGGAATTCATGTCACTGTAGAAGTTTTTACTGTAATAAAAAGTAAAAATGAGTTCTCAAAATACACTATAGCATATTATTCAGGATGGCCTGTAAGCAGAGCCTTAATGTTAAGCACATGCATGGATCACTCTGAAGTCAAACCAAAGACTTGTGCTGCGAATAGGGATGAATTTCAGTGAGCTGTTTTCCTGACTCAGGACTCCACTCCGACCCTCAGATAATAGAAAAAGACAGACACAAACTCATGAGGAAAAAAAATCTTAATCATATTAAAGCAGTGGTAAATTCCCCTTCACCATATCGCAGCCCAGAATCCACTGTCAGTTTAGGACAGAGTAAATTGCTACATTTATTTATAGAGACATTTCTGTGCTAGCTATGAAGCCAAGCATGATGTGGCATCACATTCAATGCTCCTTCCCACTGCACAACACCCATTGCACAACATCCATTGCAGAAGGGACTAAGCACCATCTTCAACATTTGTATTTGCCTCTTCTACAGGTATGTGAAGGCTCCTCCAGTCCTTATTGCTCTGATGGTTAGAAAACTTGTCCACAGCATCCAGGGTCAGTTTTGCTTTCTCTCATAGTTTACAGCTCTTCCCACTGCTTAGAAGCTCATCCTGATGTTTTTACATGGATTTTGAGCATTCATTGTATAAGGCTGAGCAAAACCAACTTATTTTCCTGTTATAGGAATTCCATGTTCTCGTCATCTAATAGTCCTTCTCTGAATCTGCTCAGGTTTAACTTAGTTTTTCTTGGCCAGTGTTACCAGAATCACACAGTTTTTGGAAGTGCCTTTATCTAGACTTTGCCCAATGACAGAAATATTCCCTTATCTTGCTAGGAAATAATTGGGTGGACATATTGAGAATTGAATTTGTCCCATTCATCAGTGCATCATGTCTCAGTGCTGCTACTATGCATAGAAGGGTAATGCTCCATCTCCTCCTCTCTGGTTTCCAGTTGATGAAATTGCTTCTCAACTGTAAGTGGGATTTTTCACTGCTTGCACCTTAGTGTCCTGCTCCTGCATCCCTGCAGCTTACAAAGTCAGAACCTCAGCCTGGGATCTCCCTGTACAAAAGGAACCTGAGTAAACTTATTTATATTCTAAAAACAACCTCAATTTCGAGGCTATAATAAATCATTTCAGAATCCTTCTCATATAATTTGCCATAAGAGATGCTGGGATCTCAGTGAGGTGCGTGCTACGTTCCTACACATCTCGATCAATGATCAGACTCATGCTGGAAAACTGAATGCAGAAAGAAGCATCAAACCCTGTGTCAGGCTTGCTGAGGATGGCTCATGCTGTCGTTGCTCAAGTATTCCTAAGGGAGAAAGGAAGCTGTTATCTGGAGCGATGCACATGTTGTGTCCCACGCTGCCTGCTGCGACCCTCACAGCAAAACAGCCTCTGCCACAGGCAGGGAAAGCAGCTCATCAACTGAGAAATGTAAATGGGACATTACATGGGTGATAATGGTCGGTTTAGACAAGATTTCAGAGGTATAGGCATGAAATCAGGGTCTTTGGAGGTCTGTCTTTATCAGAATAGGATGTTTGTTTGGGTGTTATAGCTCAGCTATCTCCTCTGGGTTTACACATAAGCCTGCAGTAGGTTTCCTGGAGATTTATCTGTTTTATTAAAGATTTATTCCATTATTTTCATGCAGATAAAAAAACCAGGATGCCTTACACTTCAGAAATACTAATAAGACCATGACAGCTGCAGAACCAGGGCACATGAGCTTGGACACCAACATCCTGTCCCCTAAAGGTGGATGCCGAGGGGGGTGACAGACACTGACCCTAGGGGGATGGCCCCCAAAGTGCTCTGCCAGCCCTGAGGACCCACAGATTGGGCATATCCATGGACACAGGGATGTGTCCCATCGACATCCCTCTTCAGGTATCTTAATAAACAAGGGGGACACAATGGCCTCATTGTGGCCACTAACAAAAACCACAGGTGACTTCAAAAGGAAGATGAAAATCCCTGAGTTTTTAAGGAGCTGATGTGGGGAAAGCAGTAAAGCAGATTATGTGGCCAACACAGACTGCCTGAAATGCCAGGAGATTGGAACTCTGCAACTTAGGATCAGGTTGTTCAGAAGATTTACAAAGCACAGTAACTCATGCAAAACATTTTAACAAACCCTCTGTATGGCATTCCTCATAAAAAAAAGCCCCACATATTGGAGTCAGCACGATGTATTTGAACTTTCATCTGGTTCAACTTCCATTGTCCTGAATTCAGGGGAAAAAAATGCAGTGATCTGGGGAGATTTCCCACCCAGCATTGGAGTTAGTGAGCAGCATGCCTTGCCCTGCAGGGATATCTAGCAGAGACAACTGGTGCCACCTAGGCCAGGAAAGCTGCTCTGATTGAAAGAAACCCATCAGGCAGCAGAGAAATAATGGAAGCAAAATAATGCCCACAGATACACCCATGCAAACTCTTTTAAGGCTTTGACCCTCTATATGAATTCAAACATTTCATTACTAAAGACCGTTAACTGAGATCATGAAATATTGATGCAAAGTAGCTGCGTGCCAGTAGTAGTTCTATAAATAAAAAGGTTTATATATGATTTCTCCTATACTAAAAGCTTTTTGCTTTTAATTTCTGAGCCTGGCTTTGTACTACTTCCCCAAAGGGTGAAACAAGCCACCACTGACGCATACCTACATGTGTGGAGAAACCTATCAACACCAAGGCTCTGCAAAACCTACAACCTATCCCTGTTTTATCAGGAAATATAATGTGTAATAACCCACACTATTGCCAGCTAACGTGATTCAAAGATGTATTTCTCATCCTCTCCATCTCTTCAAGACGCTTGCTCATTACATGAGCTTATTCAGGCAAAAGTCAAGAGAGAAGTGGCCTTCCTTCCTATCGTGCAACTTGTCGAGACACTTAAAGGAATTTTAGGGAAGCAAACCCACACTGAGCATCAGACTGACTGAGGCAGAGAGCTGCCAAGTTATTATTACAGCATTTTGTTATTATTTAATAGGAAGCATCCCAGACATCTTCACAAGTAGGAGTTCCTCGCGGCTATTTTGCACAGTATGTCTTGGATCCTGTGACTCAGCAGTTTATCAACACAGCCATGATACAAAAATTAAGGCTCAGAAGGGCAATAAACAGCAGCAGCAGCAAATTGGAAGTGCTGGGTGCACTTGATATGACAACCTTGATGGACGCTATGGGAAACAGAGGAGCCCCCATATCTCACAGCTTGTCCCTTCCATCACCATTCCCCTGCCCGAAGAACAGATGCTGCACTTATGCTGGGTAAACAAGATAAGGTATCCATCTAAAGGAAGATTCCAGTCATGCTGATGTGATTCCCAACCTCCTCATGGTGGCCATATGAGGGATGAAAACTGGTTTCACACCAGCATTTGCTGACAGGAAAATATAATGAAAACCATTTCCATGAAACAATGTAGACCGCATCCTAATTGGCATTTTATGTAACCACCCCAAAGATCATAAGATTTCAATTTAGCATCTCTAATCACGGCATCGATTGTGCTCCCCCGCAGCCACGCATTGCTCCGAGGGCTGCACTGTTGTCCTGCAGCTCCAAATCACACCCGTGGATGTACATTTTCCTCTTGTCAAATCCTTCAAAGCCACATAAATAATGAGCACAGGAAGCCCCGTGGTGGTGGCCGTGGAGCAGGTTTTTGGGCTGAATACCAAGAAAAGGAGAAAGAAATTAAAAAGAAATTAAGATTCAATTCAAATCATTGAACTCAGCCATCACTGGTGTGCCAGTAGCTGTTAGAAAGGCTGGAAGTCTTCTTTAATCCTCTTCAAGAGTATCTGGGCCCTGGGACCTCTAGACTTTACATCTTAAGTAAGAGCATATAAGGAAAGGCAAATGCAAGGGGACAGAAGGACATGGCTGTGGGAGATGTGGTGACAGCATCCAGGCCATCAGTCCGACCTCACCCAGCAGTGAGCAGATGCCTCAGTGAGAACTGAGCTGATCTTGTTCCAGTGTTGGGTCCATGTTTTCAACAATGCAGATGTTTTAAATGTCTCACCCATTTTCCTGTTGTTTGGCAAGAAGGGCAAGGTCTCAGCTCTTTTCTCACATCCAGTGATGTGGTAGCTGAAGCAGCACACCCAGCGTGTGAGATCCATGGAGCTGGTAGCTCAGCAGAAACCCTTGCTCAGTGGTTTGCACTACCACTAATGCCTGGCATTACCTCAACACCTAGAAATGGAAATGTTTGCATGCACTATGACTTATAATGAAGCTTTTCAGGCTGAGCATCTTGCTTCAGACCTGGAACTCATTCTGACTTAGTCCACAAGGCTAACAAAAGCTCACAATGGACCTCTTCTAGGAGCCTCCTCTTCCTAGCAAATATTTGCTAAGGGTCCACACAGCAACACTGGACTGAATTAAATAATTTCATATGCTGGTCATGACCTGCTACTGCTGTTGGGCGAGTATGTAAATAAAACTCATTGCATCACACTTCAGTTTTTAAACTCCTGAGTAATTTCTGTCTAAACATCAGTTTTGACACAGCATCTCAGGCATGTTCAGGCTTTAAAGGTTGGGGTTTTTGCCTTGCAAGTACTCAGGAAACTGTCAAAACCTTAATTTTAATAAGAGTCAGGGACTGGAAAATGCAGCAGAGATACTTTTGCTCCCTTTTGCAGGCTGGTGAAGGTGATGCAGCAGTTTAGTCCTGCTCATGGTTCCTCCAAGTGTTCATCTATTCCCGCAGTCAACCACAGCCCTCTTTGCTCTGTGTCCTGAAACCCAAAAGCAACCAAGGGAGCTTCAGCATCTCAAAGAGTCTGAAAACACCCAGAGCTGCATTTTACGTCCTTTCTCTTCTCCATCCCTCCCTGCTCCAGTCTAAGGCATAAATATACATCCACAAGAGAAGCATTAAACCCCATGAACTGGCCGCTGCAGAGCAGGGAGGAGAGCAGAGGGTGCTGCAGTGGGTCTGTGAGCGAGAAAGTAGGTCCAAGGTAATGGGAGTGAAAAACAAACCCACCAGGTCCCATACCCAGGGCTGTTGTTTTCTCGTGTGAGGTTACTCAGGAAGTTTGCAGCAGGATACGCCGCTGACCTCTGCTCGGGCAATCGCGTTAACACTTCGCTTACCTTCTCTCCCACAATAAATGGAATGTTTCCTCCCTGGGAATCTGGCTTCAGATGCAGGTTTCCTGTGCTAGGGAGCAGCTTAACCCTTTGGGAGGTCCCCATGCCCCCCTGGGGCACGCTATGGGATGTGGTGTAGGAACAGCCCGCACTGCTCTGCCCTCCCAGCCAGTCCACTTGGATCCCTTTGGGATACTGCGGTGATTTGGATTCTTTGGCTGCCAGCAGAGCTGTACTCGGTAATGCATGCTTCATAGGAGAAAAGGAAGGAATAAGTAATGAAAAACAAATAAGTTGTTTGGGTTTTTTAAATGAATTCTTTTCAGTCACAGAAGAGACAAAATCCAGGGGCTGTGCGCAGTGTTCTGATTAATTCCATGAGCATGAAGGCCAGAATATAGGGTAATCCATCCCAGAAACATGCAGAGGTTCCACCAAATGCAAAATGAAGGTTTGTTAGCCAGAAAAGTCATTTTCATCATGGAGAGTCTTGTGGCATGAACGACACCTTGGGAAAGCCTTCCCTTTGCCCCAGAAGCTCTGTCCCGTTTGCTCACTGGTATCTTGCAGCCCCTAATAAGCTTTGGACAAAATACTCAGGGCCTGGGAAGTGGAAATCCCATCCTACTCTTGTATTTCAGCCCTAGGCATACCCTGGAATGGAGCTAGAGACATTCTTATCCTCTACCTCTGCAATACTTGCCCTTGCTGGGCAGTATCGCTGCAAGAAGGAGCAGGACAGCCCCATCCCCAGGGCTCTGAGGGCTCCTACTGTCTTGTTTTAATTGCACTTTGGATCGGGGCTGCAACAACAGCTCAAAAACAGGCTCTGGAAAGAGCAGCTCACGCGCTGAGCCATTGAGGATGTTGTTTATGCTTTAGATCCTGTTTTCTTCCTCCTGCAAAGTGCTTCTCCTCCCAGGTGCATCTCCTGTGGCTCCTGCCATGCCGGGAGAGAGGCAACTTCCTGCCAGTGTGACCCTGGGAGAGGCTCAGCCGCAGGTACCCCACTGCAGGGAGGATGGGTACCCACTGCAGGGACGATGCCACCTTCCCTAGGGATGAAGAACCCCATCCAAGGGTCTGTGTTGGTTAATGCTGCAAACTGATAAACTCCTCCTCATCTCCATGGTAGAGAAAGCAAGACCTAGGTTGAGATGATGCATGCGGCTGTATTGCATGAGTTGTTTGGGTCCATGCGGCATCCTTCAGCCTCACTGGGATCCTGTGGAACAGCAGCCCCAGGTACCAGGGGAGCTCAGGGTGGAAGGGATCACCACCACCATAAGACTCTCCATGGATCACCACTGCCTATCCAGCCCTTGGAAGCCCTCAGGAGCTTTCCAACCCTAACTATTCTATGATTCTATGATTCTATGATTCTATGATTCTATAAATGTCTTTAGGTGTGCATGAATGGCTTTAGAGGCTCCTAATGCTGCTGCGTGATTTTCCATAGCAATTATTCCTAATGGTGCTTAAAATGACAGAAAATGGGGGATTGTCATCTCCAACACATGCTGTTCTGCACACTGATGGTGGCAAGGAAGATGTGCCTGTGAGGACAATGACATAGGGAGACAGGCCAAAACATGTGAGCCCAAGGAGGACATGCATGAGGACGTAGTGGTTCCAACAAGCCCAACAGGATCTTGCTGCAGCTTGTGATGCCCAAAGGGTCCCTGGAAGGGGGGACATCCACTTCCCACCCTGCCTTTAACATCTCCCACTTCACCAGGGGCTGAGGACGCTGCCTGGGCTGACACGTCCCCTTGTTAGGGGAGGGGAGATGGGAACCGGGCCATGGGCCGAGAGCGCAGCAGCTGCCAACATGGGAATGTTTGAACAAGGAGCGAAACCTCATTTAAACAAATAAATAAACAAGCTGACATCCTCTGGGCCCAGGTTTATGATAATAAAAACAGAGCGCACAGCTTGTGGGAGGAAAATACATCGTGTATTTTCACATCTCCCGTTTCCTCCTAGACCGTCGCAAGAATTTCCTCCGAGTCCATCACTTCCTCCTGACATTTTTGAGCTCAGAAACCCATATCTGAGCCCTGGTGCCCTCTCCTTGACGAGTGACGCAGGAAGAAGAGGCTTTGAAGGATACCTCTCAGCCAGAGTTTTATGCCTGGTTGCTTTGAAGTGCTGGAGGCAAGGGAGAGATGAAGCAGGGCTGGGGATGGGAGCTCACCACAGCCCAAACTGGTGTTTTCCCCTCTTCCAACCTCAGAACAGCCCTGGAGAGCTCTGAAGAGCACATCTATGCAGGTTCATTTACTTCCATGAGGGTCTTCTCCAGCCAGGCTTTTCCTATTGATTTTTCAGGTATCCTCAATTCTAAGTAAAGAGGATGCAGCAGAGACCTGCACTTGCACCTCTACCTGAGCAAATTCCATCCCTTTGTAATTAAACCCTTTTGCAGTTTGCAGTTGGGGAGTGCATGGAAATATCCATGTCATACTGATGTTGTGTAATATGGATTAAATCAGTGTAAAGCAATGGTTCGGACATGGGTAAACTGAGGCACAAAGCAAGCAACTTGCTTAATCGCCACCCCCAGCTCCATTGCAGAGTCCCAAATAGACTCTGGGACCGTTTTTCACATAAGGGTGCTTAAAGCTGCCTGTGCTTACAAGAAGTGAGGGTGAAGCATCTTCCAAGTGTCTCAGAGCCTCATGTGCTAGCACAGTGCTTAGTTGCTTGCCCTCGGTTTTGAATGAGCTTGCAAAACTTGTGCTAAATCTAAGATTACAGTAAACAGGTTATGGAGATGTGAGCTGGGATATCCTGGAAAGCCCCAGCTTCCCTGAAAAGGGAAAAGACAGGCTAAGGAATACTATAAGCGCATGCCAAAGTGCTTTAGGTTGCGGTGAAGTTGCCCTGAGTTTGGCTCCATCCAAGGCATTTTTTTTCCCAAAGAGTGGGTAATTTGGGCACCTTTGCCCTATAGGAGTAACCTCCGGCTTGTGTCCCCAAGGCAGTGGCATTCCTGCCACTCCAACCCCCCAAGCCTGAGAGAGAGACCCAGTGGTAGTATCACAGGGGAAAAAACTAAAGTCACCTTGGGAAGAGAATGCTTCCCATTTTCTGGCTCTCAGAGGTGTCAAAGGAAGCAATCTGACGTCGAAGGGCCGGAAAAAAACAGCTTCTTGGCTGATGTTGCTCATGTACAGAGAGGTCACTTAGAAAGCTATCGGTGGCTTAAAAATAAATGCAGCATGGAGGTTGCCATTCAGCGATATCCTGTATCCGAAAGCTGCGAGGGGTGTAAGCAGGAAGAAACTGGAATGACCTTCCCTCCCCCCGCCCCCATTCCCACTGTTCTGTTGTGGGTTTTTTCCTTTTTTTCATGCTCCTGGCACTGAAATTTCTGTATTCAAGAGATTGTGCTTCATTAAAAATAGCCCAGGAATGGCCTCCAGTGAGTGATGCCTGTCCACGAGGGCTCCCACTGGCCTGGCACACACGGGTGCAGAGATGGCTGGGATCACGATCCATGCACCCAAGCAGTGCCTTGGGAATTGCTGCGTGCAGCTTCTGTGCTCCCTGCCTGGACATCTGCAGGTGGACGTTGAGCTGAGCATACACGTTGGCCCCCAGCAGCATGGCAGTGATGGGAGGATGATGAGCAGCTCCAGGTATTTAATCCGTGTCCCCATCCTGCCTTCAAAGCAAGCTCACAGATATCCACATGGGAAAAAAGAAAATCCTCCATGTAATCCATTCAGTTTTCCATAACTGTTTCTCCAGCAGATTAAAATGGCAGCACAAATACATCAGTATGGTCCTAAAGCAACAGCAATTGCTGTGGGGATGGTGAGGATGAGCACATGGGAGGAGAAGCTGTTGGCAGCAATGCAGGCAATGCTCGCTTGCTCAAACAACAGCTTGGTGCTAGGAAATGCTCTGACAATGCAGATTTGGTTGTAGTCCCTTCTGTTCTATGGACTTTACCTCTTTCTCACCTTTTTATCCCCTTCTGGGTCCTTCAACCTCCATCAGAGATGCAAAGGAAGCTCTGAAGGAGGGTCCTGGGTTAGGCAGAGCAATGAGCCTCTGGGAGAGGATAGAGGCTTAAGATTTCAGACACTTTAAACATGGAGCAAAACAGCCCAAAATGCTTCTCACCTAGGAAGACACAAGGGGTTGTTTCTGCTCCATCACCCAGTGGATGGTGGAAGAAGCATCACAGCCAAACTAGGGAGCTTTAAGGCTCTGTGGGAATGGGGTGCCTGGGATCAGGGCTTCTCTCCCTTGCAGTATAAATAGCAATGCCAACTTTTTGGCCTGCACCTCAGCTTTAGTGGAGCTTCCCCAATTCATCCCAGGAATATCCATGAAGAGGATGACTTTGGGAGCTTGGTTCTGCTTCCCTCCCTGCCTGGCGATGCTGAAAAGTCAGCACCAACCTTACCAGAATTAGCAAACCAATGGAGGCATCTTCCCACTGCAGCAGTGAGCCATGGATTTACTAAACCAGGTCTCTTTGCTGGCTCCTGCTTTCCCTTTTGCACCCTGCTCTAGTCTTTACTGAACCCTGTCAATACAGTACCCAATTAATGGAATCACCAAGGTAAAACTCTGCTTATAAATCCGCTTACATTTTCTCCTGAGAAACTTCAGAGCACAGGAAAGAATGGACACCCAAACAGCGAAGGAAAGAGGATGAAGATTTATGTCCTCCTTGGCTCAAAGGATCAAAACCAGCCGTGATGTAATATGTGATCGAGCCCACAATCCCCTTTTGATGTCTGCAGGAAGGAAAGAAGATGCTGAGAACTTTCTCAGCTCTGTGGGTACCAGCCCTTATTTCCACGTCCAGGGTCAAGAGGTGGTGGAAAGCAAAATAAAGCCCAACTGGGAAATAAGAAGTTGAAAGAGCAATTTCCTTCCCTGAGGCTGCAGGGCTGGGGTTGGTGGGATGGGCAGAGTGAGCATGAAGGAGCTGTGGTCCCATCTCCATGTAGTACTGACGGGTGTGCAACACTTGCACAGCGGTTGTGCTTGGGAATGGCTGTAGAAGTTCCCAAAGAAGCAACTGGCATCAGTTGCTGCTGCAGGTTGACCTGAGCATCCCCACTGCGCCCCTCCAACAATAGTGCGTGATCCCACTGTTCACAGTGGATGAAACCCCTAAATTTAGCTATACCAGCTGTGAGCGGTATGCAAGGTATTTAAAGGGCCTATAATTTTAGACTAAGCATAATGGTGAGACGTATTTAATCATGTTATATCTGGGGCTGAGCAATGCCAAATATTTTCCATGGTTATTCATGCAGATCTTTGTATGAATTAGCACCATCCACACTCATCACTCTCCGGAGCCCATTGTACAAGGGAGAGAAGGTGAAGCTGAATTCATTTTACATCACTTGGGGTTTGTGAGAGAAGTCCTCGGACATCCATCGGAGTAAGGGAAGGAAAATCCCCTCTTGCCTCTTGCCTGCAACTGGAGCAGATCCTGCTCATTCCCTGCATAAACAAGGATAAATCAATCAATAAAGAGGGTTTATTGAACACGCCAAGAAATTCAGGGGAATTTTTATCTGCAAACAACAAACCCAAGGGGCTGCTGGGGCCAGGTCAGGGATGGGGTGAAGCTGCCTTGAAGTCAATGTGCTAATGGGTAACAGCTGAGGAAATCTGGCTTGGAGGTCCTGGTGAGTCACTGGGTGAGTTCTGCTCACAGAGCCAGTCACTGCCCTCCCCAGAGCCATGAGCAACCAGCACATGCCTGTCCATTGGGATGCCCGGAGCATGGGAGCATCCTGAAGAATTCCTCCAAAACCACTGCTGGGAAGCTTGTTTTGCTTTCAGCCAGGACAGTAATTCCTACTTGCAACCTGCTGGCAACCATGACCTTGCTTCCATAAGGATGGATAACAGCTATTCATTTCTATGCCATTTCCTGGGCAGCTCCAAGGTTTCACAGAACACTCCATTTGGGCCACCTCTGCATGGGAGGGTCAGACCCAGTGTGAAAGAGAAGCTCCAGGGAGTGCTGGAATTGCATACATGTGACAAAAGCCAGGTCCTGGTCATTCAGTGCAATAGGCTCAGCAATGCAAATGCTTTACTGTTCAGTGCATGCTTTAAGCACCTTATATTATACAGGATAATTAAACAGGATATTTTTAAACAGCTGTTCATGTTTTCCTAGAGCAAGTGATGGAAGATAGTGTCTCCCGCTGCAATCCCTGTTCTCCATGGTTCAGGAGGTGCAAAACCCAGAGCACCTTTATTTTTCCAACCTCCTGTAGGATCATACCCATTCAAGCTAGTCTGTCTCAGTTACCAGCCTTGCCAGACAGTGTTTTAACTGCTGTCATCTTCAATAAGTCACAGCCAAAACGCTGACTAGATGGGGTTTGTTCTGCTGGCTGGATCTCCATGCTGTCACCACTGTGTGCCTGGTTAGAGCTGATTGCTTGTGATGCCTTGAAGAATTCCTTCGTGCTGCTTTGAATTATTCTGGGCAATGGAAAACCCACTTGGAGTGCTCTGGGGTGCTCCTCCTGACAGCAGGGAGCACATAGCAGGGACATGGAGAGCCTTTAAATTGCACCTACAACTTGTGTTCATGAATTCTCCAGCCTCCAGGAAAAGAAGTCGTAAAAGAGCTTTAAAAGGAAACTGGTGCTAATGGAGTTTGACACTGGGCAATGAGGGGGGCAAAAATTGTTGCTGCAGAGAGGCAGCACTGCAAATGGATACAGAAAGCACCAACCTGGGCAAAGAGGGACCACAGATGAAGGATGGGGTGTCTGAAAGAGTCTCGCCTGAATCCAGTGCAGATGCTCTAAATGCAAGATCTTGATGCTTTTGGTGCTATTTGGTCTTCTTCCTAAAAAAAAAAAAAAGGAGTCTGGGGAATCTAAACCCACTGGAGTTTGGTAGGAATGTCAATGGACTGCTCTGGTGTGATGAAGTTCTGCCAGATCAAAAGCCATGATTAGCTTTGTTTGAATTGCTTTGGGACCTCCTGCAGAAAGAGCTCCTGGATGGGTCCATTTAGTACTTCCCAAAGAACCTCATGCAGGATTAACAGGCATTAATAGGCATTGCTGTCACGGGAAGAGAGCAGAATCATCATTGCTTTTCTGAGGAGAAACCACTGCACTTTTTAAGCTGTTCTGATTCCCTCCTCTTGTCCCCCACCCTTTTCCTTTTCATCTTCTTGTATTTCAGGAGGCAGAGGAGGAGGAGGAAGGAAAGGGTAATTTTGACTGATGACGAGGAAACAATTTGGTGTAATTCTAGCCAGTTTTTTGTCAAACACTCAGCACCCAGCATCGTTTTCCCCAGCCTGGGGAGGCTCATTTTACCATCCTACCTGGAGGGTGTTTAACCGGCTGCATCCATCCCTCAACAGGCCGGAGTTTTCCACACTTCCATGGGTAGGGGAAATTTGTGGCTTGTTTCTTCATGTGCTTTATTTCCAACACAACTTGTCCCATCTGCTATGGGGCAGGCTGAGGAACAGTAAGGGAAAAAAACAACCTTAAAGAAAGCCTTAAAAATTGCCATTTTGGCTTTTGGAGCTGAAATATAGGGCACAAAAGAGGAAACGTAGGTCTACTTATGCCAATAGGAAAAGACCAAAATGGAAATGGGAAAAGGCTGAAGCGCTACAGCTGCATTGGAGGGACTTGATAAAACAGGCTGCAGCTCTAAGAATGGGGTTTAACATAAGACAGCAGCAAAGCATCATCAGGAGCTGGTCTGAAATTTCCCTCTAGTGTCTGAAAGGGGTTAAGCCTCCATTTGAGCATCACTCCCTCCTCTGTGTCTCCTTCAGCTCAGCTCATGGGCTCCCTCTTAACTCAAAGATGTATTTTTACATGAGCATCCTCTCAATGATGACCAAGGAAAGGGAAGGTCATCCAGCCACGCTCATACACAACACTTGATATTCACTGTGTTGAACGTGAATGGTCTTGGCTGATAACACTGTACAAGAAAGTATAGAGAAAAAGGTGAAGTATCTCAAAGGAAGGACAACTGGAAAAGAGGACTCATTATCAGTGCATGAATCACATGTAGAGACAAAGACATTTGTCTGCATTATGAGTAACTCTTCCTCCTCAGCTGACTGAAAACGATTAACTTTTAACAACCCAACTGCTTTTTATTACTGATGTTCTACCAGAGTGCTTCGCATTTGTGAATCTAATAAACTTGGGTTGGTTTCAGATTTACCTGCGGGTGGTTTCACTTCAAGCGTTTCAGAGATAGAAAGTAATTTGCAAACAAAATAGAGATGGTTTTAATGTGTTTATAATTAATGGGTTTCGTGGACATATTATTCTCAACTCATAGAAGCTTTTCATTTCAGTTGTCAAGTTTCTGTATTTGATGATTTGATGATTGCTTTGAATGAAACAGTTTGGAATGGTTTTGTTTGTTTTTTCTTGTAATTTGTATGAATAGAAGTTCACAGCATCTAATAAACTTGTGTGAGAAATTGCTTTGAAGCAGTTGTGTGTTATGCATAATTACTAGGGTCAAAGGAATTATAATTCATTTCCTAATTAGGAAGAAAGACCCCACAGTTATTCGCTTCAAATGCCTTCTTTGTGTTTCACAAGGTACTAAGGGGGTATTCCCAGGCAGAAGTTACAACCTGATGATGCTGAGGCTCAGCACCCGCTGCTCCTTCACACAGATGAATGTTCTGTGACCAAACCAGTGACAGCAAGGATGGTGGCAGCTCCACAGCACTGGGCATGGGCACAAGTCTGCCAGTTTCTCCAGCCAATGTCTCTTTGCCATAGAAAGCTCTAGGAAGTAATATGACTGAGAGGATTTAGGACCTGAATGATTTCTGCAGGTCTGGGCACATGCAGCCCTGTATCACAGCCAACCTACAAGAAAATTTAACCCAATTCCCTTGCACTAATCCCACTATGGAAAAAGAGTTTGTGCAGCAAAAGCAGAGAGGGAAGGAGCCGAGTGCTGCCCCTGGATCATTTATCTGCATTAGAGGGGGAGGCAAGAGGACAAAGGCAGTGGGGCTGGATGCTGTATTAACTGCATGACACCACCACGCTGCTCCCTGCCACTGCAGGGCATTTGCTCTCAGGGGATGACAACAGTGCCCATCAGAGAAGGCAGCAGTTTCTAAACCATCCCATGTTCTGATCCCTCATGAGCCGGAGGAAGCTGAACACGCTACTGTCAACAGAGAGGGATTTGAGACTCATTTTTCTCCATTAACTGCTCAAGCACTTGTGAGAGAAGTCCCTCTGTCATCACCCAGGCTCTTTTTCCCTGGGTTTCGAGGGAAACGTGCTCTCCTTTTCCAAAGCCTGCCCTATCATGAAGTGCATCCAGCCATGGATGTGATAACTGTCGGAACTGCTGCTGGTGCTGGGTTAGTTTTGCTGGTGCTGGAATAGACCAGTTCTTTTCCAAGCACAATAAATGCTGTGACCACCAGCCCCACAAGTCTCTCTTCTAATTAAAGGCTTTAGGTATGGATATTCCAAGAGCTGCTGAGATCCAGCGGAAGCGGGACAATGTAAACACCTTGCAAAATGCCTCAGTTTCCAGATGACTTCCCCACCGTCGTAGCTGATCTACAAGAGCAGAGCAGCAGTGAAGCCAGTGCATTGGCCGTCACTCTGCAAAGCCAGCAGGGAGATGGAAAAATGCAGCATATTCCTTCTTTCCTGATCATTCCTGATCAGCAGCCATCCGGAAACTTGGTCACTGAGTTAGTATTTTTTTCTCAGCTTCTTGTGTATGAGAGTGTCTATTACTGCTATTGATTCCTGTCCTATTGCACTGAATTTCATGCTCTAGGATGGGTTATAGCACCTAAAAAGCAAAAGCTTTTCTTGTTTTATGGGCAAGTGGAAACATTGATTCATGTTTTCAGTGGATTTCAGCTTTTCAATGTTTCCCCTAGATTTTCCTCCCCCTGACCTTGGGCATTGCCCAACAAGGGCATTAAAAACTGTTCTGCATACTTTGACATTATCTTCTATGGAAGAATCCATGAGGCCTTTTTATGCTCATTAACTAAACCTCATGTGCTGTCTGGGAGGTAGATCCAGGTGACCCACCTCCATTTACATTGCAAAAGGTTAACTGGCTCATTGGGCCTCACAGAGCCAGGCTAGCAGGTGCCCTCACATTCCTGGGACCAAGTAACCTTACACTGGTGCTGTTTGCTCTGAAACCCATCACAGACCACACAGGGGAATCAAGTGAGCAGTACGAACCCCCCCCCCCCCCGCCTATATCCATCATCGCCTGCTTCCCTTCTTGCTTTTCTTAGCATCCAGAAGAGAGAAAGAAGGGGGGAAAATAAAGAAATTTAAAGGCAACATGAAACCACTCCACATTCCCAATGAGAAAATAAAAATGGATGTTGCAGGCTCATGTGTTCTATACGTTTCCAAATATTTCCATCTGCTCCTGAAATTTCCATTAGGAGTTGCCAAAAAGTCTTACAGAATTGTTAACACGATGGTAAATTTAGATTCTTTTTATGGAGAGACGTTTCCCCACCCTCTTAAAAGTCTGGTATCAATTTGTCCTGTCACTGATAAGCCAAAGGTATTGCTGAATTTGCCCTTTTGCCCTGCTCATGGGCTTAGAGACCCACTCGCTGGGATGGGAGCAGAGAGGCAGCTCCCATGTGGGGAGCAGGTCCAGATTCACCCCTCGATCCACCCCCTTCCATCCTCCCACTATCAGCACAACAGAAATACATTGCAAGGAGATCATGGGCCATCTATAGCCAGTTCCTCAGCCATCACCCCACTGACCTTCAGTCTGGGACTCCCAGGTGGGTCCTGCCCATATCCCAGCCCCTCATTAAAACCTCTGTGCTCAGCAGGGCTCAAGGCAGCTCTGCTTTTAGCTGGAAGGGCTAAGGTGAACATGTCCTCATCACCTGCCACAGTGCAATTACACATACAGGAGCTGGCTTGGTGGCTTCGCAAGGGGTGATGGCAGAGAATGGAGCCAAGCAGAACTGGAGACCAGAGGGAGAGCATCTTTTAGGGGTGATAGAATCCAAAAGAGCAAGGTGAGGTGGGGAAAGCAGGGAGAGGCTGCAGCATCTTCCTGGTTATGCATTGGATGCTGTGAGGAGGCTGTTTGCCGTGTTGGCCACATGGAGTGGATGCACACATGGATATTTATACATGCAATGGCACCCCACAGGCACAGCTCTGGTGCAGCACCTTGAAGTTACACCATCGGGCTGCTCTGTCAAGGATGGTTTGATCAGAATTCCTTTGCTTTTCCAGCAAAACAGGGCATTCTTTCCTGTTGGAAAGTGCCTTTTTGGGTTGGCTTTTGTGTGTGCTCCATTCAGTGAATTAATAGTGGCAACATCCAGGGCTGATCAACCTGTTATTAGAGTACCCCAGCAAGAGCACACTGAGTACTCTCCAATATTCTGTGACCATTTAATAATAGTCCTGCTCCCACAGCATAGCAAGTAAGGGCTGTTTTCCACAGGAGGCACTTAACAGAGATTAAAGATTTGAAGCCATTACAAAAGGGCAGAAAGCGCCACTTGACTCTCCAGCAGGAGGAATGATGCTGCAGAACTGGTGAACTCAAACCTTATACAGCCTTGAGATAGATGCTGTATGGCTTAGGCAAGACACATCCTTGCTCTGACCAATATCAGAGCCCTCAACGATGCTTTCCCTGCCTCCTGGCAAAGCCGCTCCGCTTCCAGAAGCATTTCTCCCTGTGAAGAGGGATGATGTTCTCCCTTTCCCATGTCCCCAGGCACTTCTGCCTCCCCCAGTGACCCATCTCCCCTGGATTAAACACTGCACCAGGGCTGATTAGGAAAACCTCTGAGCAAAAAATCCCCTTTAGTTTTCCTTAAAACCCTGTTGCAGCACCTAAAGAAATGGGATTGCTAGATGAACACTGTAAGGGGATGCACTTAAGGATGCTATAAATCATAATTAATGTAAGTTTCACTCTGGTTAATCTTCCTTAAGGAAGGAGGGAGAGATGCACGTCTGTATTCTTGCTCCTGGGGGAACAATGGAACAACAGCGAAGAGAATTAAAGATGCCTCATTTCATCCTTTCTGCTTCTAAGACATCCCCTGCTGTGCCCCAGAGCTCTGCCCATCCTGGGGGATGCTGCTCCCATGGCATATCCCATGTAGCACGGGCACAGCCTGAGGGCAAACAGTAAAACCACAGTGTCTGCCTTTAGACATGAGCCGTTCCCACTGGAAGGAAACCTATTTGATCCTTTCTAACCCCTTCCCTGCAATTATCCTTATCATATTTCCCTCCTGGTGTATTTCTTCTTCGAGAGCAACATCCTCTGCCCTGATCCCATGCACAGCATTGCGGGGAGTTCTGAAGCTCCGAGAGACCAACATAAATGTATTGCCACCTGCAGCCTGCTTGTAAAAGAGCTGCTAAACCCAGACTTTCAGGCTGATATTGGCCCTGCTGTGTGCTTCCATACCCCTGGATTATTCAGGAATAACGAGCATCAGCCCTTGTCTCATCATTGTATAAATTAATTCATCCACTTCATTTCCAGTTTTAGAGCTTTGGCCAGAGATGTGAGCTGAAAGAGGGAAGTTTCCATCTGACTACATGCTTGGGCAGTGTGAGTTATTAACCTCTCTTGTCTTATTCAAATCAGTGCTAAGGGGATGCAGTTAATACCTTGCCTGTTCTAAATGCCCATTGTCAGAACAAAACTTCGTTGCCTTCAGTGCTAAAGGCACACAGGGTTGTATGGCAACTCTGCAGACAGGGGCAAAGAGTTGTGCATTTTAAGTAGTTTTATCTCAAGCCATTCATATTTCATAACACGTTTCACTATTAGTGACTGAGCTCTTATCCACAATTCTTTTTCTTTAATATTTAAGCAAAAATACCGTATTTGCCTGAAGAAAATGTCAAAATTTGAACAGTGGGGATTTTTACCAGAAGACGACTGGTTTTCCTCAGAAATCCTTCTATTCCCAAAACCTCCACTAAAGTTTCATCTCTTTCACCAAATCCTGGATGGGGATTATAAATACAAAATAAAAACCACAGAAATTTCCTATGTTGAGCTAATATATGCCACTTTACAACCTTTTCTGGTGTCTTAATGGGAGCCATGTGACCAAAGTTACGTATTAGAGGAAATAGCCCAAAGGTCCATATTATTTTACAGGTATATTTTAAATGTAGAGGGTTGTTTTTTCAAATTTCAATACAAGATGTCAGTATCCTTTTTTAATTAAAAAATTACTGGGCTCTTTCCCCCCCCCCCATTTTTAAGAGGGTCTGCACTGCACCGGAGAACCAAGTGCTGTCTCTAGAGTCATTCCTTTTCCTCCCTGTAAGCCCTGACAGCATTGCTTTGGGAAGGGTTTCGTGACTGCAGCACCAGTGATGATGTTGGATAGTAACAGCATCATTAAAACACATTTGTTACACTTAAACCCAGCAAACTAAGACAGTGACCATAATGGCACATAATGGTATGGGAGGGGGAAGCTCTCTGCTAAGCCTTGCCAGTTCTATGTTATCAGTTTTAGTGTCACAAGAAGCCCTGAGCTCTCTGGTCCTCACAACTTGGTCCTTGTAATTATCCCTATCTCCAGCCCCATCTCCTCTTGTTTGTCCCTATTGACAGTGTTGCTATTGAATACCCAGTAATGGTTTGTAGCCTCCAGCAATCCTCCCTCTCTATTTCTAGCTCAGGGAAAACACAGCAGATGAGCCCCTGCACTGAAAGGATGGGAGGCCAAGCTTGCTTAAGGCAGTGGTTCTCATTTGGGTCTCATAGGGTACACACCAATGATGACCCAATGATGGTTTCTCTGTTTTTGTATGGTGCTAAACATGGATTCCAGATTCAGCTGGCAGCTAAATCCACATGCTGTCATCAGCTTGAGGCTGCCCTAAGGAGAAGATGTACCGCATCAGGTCCAGGAATGGTATGGAGATGTCCTTCTCCCTGGGCTGACTTACGCTGGTGTGCTGGTTTTCACTGGGATAGAGTTAACTTTCTTCACAGTAACTGGTGGATGTGGTTTGGATTTGTGCTGGAAACACTGTTGATAAGACAGGGTTGTTTTAGTTACTGCTCTGAGCAGCTTACACAGAGTCAAGGCCTTTCTGCTCCTCACCCCATCAGCAGAGGCTGGGGGTGCATAAGGAGGAGGGACATGGCCATGATAGCTGAGCCCAGGCATATCCCACACCATGTATGCTCAGTATATAAAGCTGGGAAGAGGAAGGAGGGATGTTCAGAGTGATGGTGTTTGTCTTCCCAAGTCACCATCACATGTGATGGAGCCCTGCTTGCCTGGAATGGCTGAACATCAGCCTGCCATTGGGAAGTGGCAAATTAATTCCTTGTTTTCCTTTGCTGACGTGCAAAGCTTTTCTTCCTTTATTAACTGTATTTATCTTAACCCATGAGTTATCTCACTTTTACCCCTACAATTCTCTCCTGCGCCTCACTGTGGGCAGTTGCAGTTTAGCTGCAGCTGGGGTTAAACCATGACCCAGTGGAAGGAGCCACAGCTGAGATCAGTCCCAGCATACATAAGCTGCCACGAGATCAAGACGTATCCCTCAGACAGACCATAGAAACCTTCAGTGGCACCAATTTCACTGTAAAATATTTGCATGTTTTCAATTAGAACTTCACCCAGGCAGGCCCACGAGGCTCTTTGCAATACTGAGGCTTGTGTAATGGATGCTCTATATCCTGCTCCCAGGCATTGCCTGGTGGGCCAGGAAAACACTGGGATCACAAGAGTTAAGGGTTGTGGGGCTGGGAATGAATTGACATCTTCCATCTTCGTATGATCTCAGGTGGATACTTTATTTTCTTGTCTGAAGAGGTTTATTTTCCTCCAGATTGATTGGATGAATTGTGTTCCCAGAGATCAGAGAGTTCAGATGGCAGAGGATCCTCTTACCAGAAGATGAAAGCCAATATAATCAACTGCACAACTTCAAAACATGCAGCTTGTTCTTGTTGGCTGCGCCTAAGTTTTCCCTGCAGAGAAGCTGTCGACAATGATTTGATATCAATCCAGTAACAATCCCTGGTTTCTAATAATAATTTGCACTTCAGTAGAAATGCTCATGTGAGGCTCTGAGAACATTTAGCAGATGGTCATTAGTGAAGCTCCCCAGTTCTCCTGCAAGGAAGAGATAACAATTATTAGCCTTGTTTTACAGATGGTGACACTGAGGTGAGGCCCTGGAAGGTAAAATAACTCTCCTGGTTTTCCATAATGAGCCAGTGGCAACAGATCTATGAATGAAACCCAGGCATCCTGCTGTGATTACTCCACAAACCCTATATCCTTATCTCTTACAGGAAAACGTGGTCAAAGAGGTGAGCCTGGAAAGCAAAAAGCAAATGGTTCAAAGGCAGGATTCATGACACATTTCTGGAAATAAGGAATTAGGTTTGGGTCAATAAATAACTGGAAAACCGGGGGGATGCAATCTGAGAGGCATGTGAAATGAGGATGGATGGAAAAGAAAGAAGATAATGGAAGGGAGGGGAAGGAAAACAGAGTAGCTCTGACTCTTTATTTCCACTCTTGGTTTCAATCAGTGTTGTAAAATTAAAGGTTAGGGCACAGAAAGAAGAAAGCGAGCTCCATGTGCTCCCACGGGGTACGGCTGATGGGTGAGGCTTCAAAGGCGGAAGGCTGATAACACAACCCTCCTCCTCACGTGTCCGGTGGTACGTCACCCTGCATCCAGGGACATCAGCCATGTGCTGGGTACCACAGAGACCTGCCTCTCCCTGGGCAGGGCAGGGAAACAGGGCTGGAGCTCTTGGGAATGTCATCAGTATCCGCATGCTACCAACCACCACAACTCCAGGTGCTGGCTGGGATGGAGAGCATTCCCGCTGCTTCCCAGAGCCGGCAGGAGGTCAGCCACCGAGCTGGAGGTGTGTGGACGGGCGCTTCGGGGACTAATGTGTAAGCTTTCACTTACACTGCCTATTCCTTTCTCACCCAGAACGTCTGGGCTGCTAATAGTGATGGACTGGCTGATACTACAAACCACCCCGCTAACATCACACATGCGACGAGGGGAACGCAGCCCAGCTAAGCTGGCCCAACGGCGGAGTTTATAAAACAGCCAAATGGAAGCCAAAAGACTCGAGTTTAATCCCTCCAGTTAAGTCATCTAGATTCCTTCTCGCCACCAGCCATCTGATCTCAATCAACAAATCTTGGCCTTCTTCTCCCAACCTAGCCGAGAGTTGCAATGCTGAGGCCTGAAGTAATCCGCATGCAAAATGCTTTAATAGTGATTCCTTCAAGAGGGAATTTTATTATTATTATTATTTCCCAAAAGCACTTTAATGTGGAAGTGGTAGGCAAACAAGAGAGGTGTCTTACTTGTTCCCATGAATAATTTGGTAACATTCTGTAACAGTCTTTTATTTCATTTTAATACCTGTAGTTAATAGAAGCGTATTGAAGGAGACCTATTAACGTGAATACCAATCATGGGGTATTAAAATGGGATGCTTTTTTAGGACTGAAAACACTTCCAATTTGGCTATTCCTCTCATAACATTAGTAGGAATTGGCAAGCAAATGAAACAGAATTAAGCAGCTGTATTTTTAACATTGGTAAACTACATCACCCCCTAGATGCTATGTATTCCTTGCAGTACATTGCTTTCAGCATCATGTCATGCACTTCCTGCACCAGAGGGCCAGAATTGTAACCAAAAGGGCATTGGAGTGCTAATACGTGGCTTTGTACCAGGAAACACCAGGGTAATTTGAGAGAACAGAAGTGATGTCTGCATTGGCAAGATCAAAGAGGCAGTTTGAAAAGCCATACCCATGAATACCGTGGCTGCTGCTATTGCAGGTGCTCCTGAGGGACAGAGAGAGCTTGCTGGGCTGGCATGGAAATTGGGATTGGGGTTTTGGAGTGCTTCATTAGGCATATTTGCATTTTGGAAGCAAATATTGCTGCGCACACAGCAGGAATCCTCAATGAGAGGTGGAAAGAGAAGACCAAGGAAGGGAGCACTGTGCTGCTGTGATTGGGCTAACTTGATAGTGTTTTTCATGATACAGAGAAGCTCATTGCAAAGAAGAGTGAGTGTCACCTCAGATACTCTTATCCATGCCTATTTTATCAAACCTAATTGCCAAGTTTCCTGTGCCTTGTCACAGCCACAATGGAATCACACAACAGTGAAGCCAACCTACAGAGCAAGAGCTGTATTTGAACAGGTACTCTGTGTGACCTGAAGGAAAACCCTTCAGTTTCCTCAGATCCTTGAGCCATATTCCTGAACAATGTGACCATGGAGAGGTATGAGGAAAATGTTATTTGTCAGGCCAAAGAGTCAGAAATCAAAGTTGGGTTCCAGATATTCAAGGCTATCTTTAGCAAGAAGAGTTGTGAAACACATCTCTCTCTCATTTTATAATCCTAACGACTGCAAATTGTTTATCTCTTAGCATTTGATTTCTCCTTATTATCTCTTTCCAACTTCAACAGCCACCACAGATATAGGAAACAAGGACACATTTAGTGGATGAGGTACTTTCCACAAGGGCAGGGATATTTCTCTCCAAGTGCTACTTGTTATGTCAGAGGATTGCTCTACAATCCTATACCTCCAGTGTGGAACAGTAACTTGAAGAAGGACCATATAAAAGATACACTTCAGTCTGGACTTGTTTAAATGCTGTCTTATGCAGGACTGGAGTTCCTATTTAACTGTAAGGACCTCAACTTCCACTCTTCCTCACTGCAGTGTGATGTTAGTGGTGGTAACACAGAGCATTATTTCACTGCTTCATTTTCTGCACACATGAAACACTATACAGCAGGCAGGGAGACAGGGGGAACAAGCTCTGCCATTTCACCAACTAAGGTAATTACATTACGAAGCTCAGCACTGTTTACATTACTGTGCCATACTCAATCAAACTCTACCCCAGAGGTGCACATGAACCTCCTGACTATTATGGGGGTTGGCAACTGCTTCAGTCCTCTTACCCCTCTTTATTCAATTGTTAAATCTGGGGGCTTTTAAAACTGGTGGGAGGCTGAAGGCAGGGACTGGTGCATTGGAGATGACAACAAAAGAGGCTCCGCAAAATCGCTTTTGGCATCTCGTGTGCGTTCCGTCTACATCTTATAAATTACTGCTGCGTTTCAGCGATAAAAATAGGTTTGTATTTGGAATTGATTACAGGGAGATAAAGCCCTAATATAAAAATTACCGATGCATAAGCATTCTGAACATACAAGGGTAATTTGATTTGATCAAATGAAAGCATGGCTCTTAATTCCTTGCTTTCAAACAGAACACACATGCACCCACACAGGCACCCCATCGTGCAGATAAAACTTGGGCAGCTGTTTTGCTTAGGATTCCCAGAAATGGTGATGTGCCTCTTGCAGCTCTTCTCTACAGACGTTTTTATGGCAATCTCCGTATCACCGGCATTCCCATCACTGACGCCGGGCAACATTCCCCTGCAATCTGAAAGCCTTCAGCTCCGGCCACTGCGCTTCTTGTGTGCCACAAACATCAATTCCTCTCCTGTGCCTTTAGAGGTTATTATATTAAGTGGGCTATTTTTGCTTAGTCAATCCCTTAACGCATCAGTTCTGCAACTTGTGCCTTTCAGCAGAGGGAGCTGACATATTGTTTTCGGCAATTCTAAGATAAATGGGAGCATAATTTTATTTACATGAGAAAGAGGGAAACAGCGATTCATGTTTCAGTATGACCCCAACCAGGCATGCTTTACTCCAGCAAAATGCTATCTGACTTAGCCTAATAAATTAAGGGTGAAAATTGGCTTCGCATCATGACAAATGCACAACCTAATAGTTAACCTCTAAAGAAATGCAAGGCTTAATTGCAGATAATAGTGATGGGGCTGGCAGTGGAATCTAGGGTTGGATCCAGGACCTGTGGAAAGACAGAGAGAAGCAGCACATCTGTTTTCCAGCCTGAGAGCTCAGGGGCTGCTGGCTGCACAAACCCCACTGGCTTGCTTTGGCCACATCATTGCAAGGTGCTGAGTAATCCAGGTGCTTCCTGCCCCAATGGGATATGTTGGTGTCAGCCCTACACCCTGAGGCGATGCTGTGCATGGACTCTGTGTCCACTTACAGCCCCACATCCATGCTGAAAGGTGGCTTTTTAGGGAAGGGAGAAGGAACCCAGCGGCTCTGGCCACCCCAGTGCCCTGCCAGAGCCATGCAGGAGCTGGTGCTTTGATGCGGGCTGGACGGGATGTGGCTGAGTCCGCTCTCACTAGTCAAATGCAGTAACTAAACCCAACAGCACAAAGACTCACAATTACTTCTGTGGAGCAGCCTGAGCACTCCCGAGCTTCCACCAACGTTTGATAAGCTGCTATGAGAAAGGTGAGCCTTAAAAACCTTCCCTATGACCAGCCAAAGCAGCAGTAAGCGCATCCCCAACAACCGGTTGTACTTCCATTGGTTAAAAACATGTAGGCTGAGAGCACGTTACTTTTAAATTCATTTATTTATTTTTGTGTACAGTTTCCTTAATTTGACTGACATACCATCGCTATAAAGATGCCCTGCTCTTTGAATATTTAATCCAAGACCACTAGTTCAAGTGTGGTTATGAAAAGTCACGGCAAACATATGACTGGAAAGAGGTGGTTGGTTTTGACTTCCAGGCAGTTGTTTGAAGCGTTTCATAGATGCACACAATATCCAGCAGAACACACGCACACACAGTGCTGAGTTTAAACACACACACACACGCACACGCACATCTGGAAAACGGTTACAGTGGTTGAAGCTTCCAAAAGGTGTACTGTCCCCTTCTCTCAGCAGCACTGATAAACCTTTGCATATCCTGAGAAATAAAACTGAACGTAGTACAGATAACCTACTCCATCAGCACGATTCGGGGCTTTTTTTCAAGTTAAATATATTCTCCCAATCTAATCTCTTAATTCAAATGAAAGTGGAGGGGAAGGATGTGGGGCAGTGGGGGTTAAAGAATACCAGTTCCATTGTTCCACCAATATCCTTAATCCAGTACAACACGGGTCCTAAAAGCATCTCATTAACACAGCAACATTAAATAAAAGCGTATCTAATGTCATGCACGTGGTCTTACTGTCACTCTATCTATCATCTTCATGGTATGAGGAACGGCTCTGAGATGAATGAAGACAACACAGGTTATGAGAAGGGTTTCAGACAGGGCAGATGCAATGCTATATGGGTGGGCAGCTGGGAGACCACCGAGGTACTCCGGAGTGCATAGAGGACCCTGTGAGCTTTGTAACATCTGACTGATGGAATTTCACCCAGCTGCAGACAGGAACAGGAGCTCAGAGCCATGCTCATGCACGGGCAGTGCTGCCTTTTGGCCACTGGCTTTGCATTGCTAAAACCCTGGGCAAAGCCCGAGGGGACCTTAACCAGCACTGACAAGAAGCTGGGTGCCATCCCACAGAGGTGACAGCACCTCATTTCTTCCAATATACCACTAGTACATGCTCACAAGAACCAGTCAAGGCAGGGAGAGTCTTTCCCAAAGCTATTTCTAGACCAATCCATCAAAGCTATGTTTTTGGGTCTTGCTTAGTCTGTGGGCAGCTTTAATTCTGATGAGGTCAAAGCTTCCTCAAGAAGGCTAAAAACTGGAAAATGCTCATATTGCGTTGTGCTGCCTTTTACCCTAATGCTCCCTTTTCGGTTCCTCCCATGGATGTGAACACCAGTGCTCTTCCCGGTGAGCTCCCCAGTGCCATGCGCTCCCTCACTGCCAGAGGGGTTGTGTGAGGTTACAGGCTGCTAAGTAGCAACAGAGGAAACAGGCCAGCAAAGACTTAAGACAACAAAAACAAACACGAAGCAATTAAAAGAAGGATGGGAGATGTGGTCTGATGTCCTTCTGCCAAGAAATAAACATTTTACATTGCCTTTTTCTTATGAAAACACTTGCTTTGTGTGGTTTACATCTCCAAAATGGTAGACACGCTGCACCCACTCATGCACAGCACGTGCACACACACACGCATGCATACACACTAATGCACACACATTTCCAGCTTTGTGGAGCTACTGGATTTACTTTGAGACAAGTTTCTTGTGCATTTTGACAACTTACTTTGAGACAAGTTATTTGCAAGAAGGCAAAGTTCATGCATGGCTTTGACAGCTCCACTTTCTCATAAATGGTTTTTGAAAAGCAGAAAGCAAACGAGGGCCAAAGCTCCATTTAAAGTTCACCTCAGATGCCTGAAAAGCATTTATACCCACATCCTTCTGAGGTCCCTGCTTTATGAACTTCTAATGAATTCCACATTCTGCTACCCAACGTTTCTTATACATAGGGGAAGAAAAAACAAACCAGAAAACCAATGCAAGCTGTTTGAAAACAGATGCACCACAGCAGCCAGGCTGCCCAGGAAAGTGGTTGAGTCACCATCCCTGGGGGTGTTTAAAAGACGTGTAGATGTGGCACTTAGGGACGTGGTTTAGTGGTGGGCTTGGCAGTGCTGAGTGAACGGTTGGACTCGATGATCTTAGAGGTCTTTTCCAACCTAAATGATCTTAGAACCTAAATGATCTTTGTCAGAAAGGCTGGGGTAGCTTTTGAAGCAGCCGAGCAGCAAGGCACCTTTGCAAAGAGGAGAAAAAGGACAAAAAGCTGATGGTTTTGAGCTCCAATCCTGCTTGTTTCACACAGGTCACGCTTAGAAGATTTCACCTCACTATCTCTTACAGAGCAAGAAGAAACCATTCATTAGTTGCTCCATCATCTGTGTAGGTCTCGTGTCCTTCATACCCAAAGCAGACGCGGTCAAGGGGGTGCATGGGTAGCCTTCAGCCCTGCTTCAAAGCAATCCTGGCAACTGGCTCAAGCGATAGAGGAAAGATCCATGGAAAATTCATACAGAAAAACCTGGCATGAGACTTGGACAAACCAAGTTCATCATAACCCAGATTTAACTTTTCAGGTGGGAAATTACTGGTTTTTTTCAGCATTCTGGTGCACTTTTGGTTAATGGTCTTGTGACACAGAGCATTTTCACCACTTAAACTGAACCCTGATGCTAGTCAACCCCCCCTTGAAGGAACAATTACAACACAACTGATGCTTTTCCTATTAAAAACAAGGGCGAGGAGGGTCATTCAGAAGCCTCCAAGATGCTTAAAAGAAAAACTTGAAACCACAGGTTTTAAAAGGATTTCACATCCCTAATTCTAGATCAAATCAGGTCACTAAAATACCCCATCTAAATTGCTATCAATATTACTTAAAATAAGAATTAGCCATCTACTGCCATTCACCATCCCAGCTGTTAGAGGAGACAATACAGTGATTCCATACGGCTCAAGGGCAGGCTGGGAGATGCCTTCAGCACACCTTGGAGAGTACACAAAATGGATCAATAACAAGTAATTGAAACAGGAGAAGGAATAATCAGCCTTCCACGTGTAAGGAAAACCAGAGACTTTCACAGTTATAAAACAAATGATGTTACTGTAAAAAAGTCCTAAAACTAAAGTAAAATAAGGACTTGCATTACAGCAGGTTGGAAAACCTTTCTAACATATTCAAAAGCCACGGGTGCTTTGCCTGCGTCCTCTTCAACACCAGCAGACCACTGGGAAGTGGCTCCTTTTCCACTGTTCCTCTTCCATTGTCCTTTTCCATCTTTCCCATTATTTCTAGCTGACAGTGTGCAGAAACACCCTGTTTCAAATTTACCACCATCTCAAGAGAAACCAGATTTCACACCTTCAGGGAGAAGCTCCAGAAATTTCATATATTTTGATGCTAAACAGGGATCTTTGCCAATAAAACGGCAATTCCTGAAATTGAAGATTTCTGACATTTTTAGACGGTTATTTCTTTTTCCATGAGAAACGACAAGTTTCACTCCAACACATTTCCAGTTTGCACGAAACCACATTTAGCCACTGACTCCCAATATATTGCTATTAAAAAATCAATGGGAAATTCCAACCATTTCATCTGTTGTGACTATTTCCAGCAGCCCCACTGGCACAGTGACAACTGTGCCACTCGCTTCACATGGGGGAAACAGAACAGTGGCAGAGCTCTGGAAATTCACTTCATACATAGATTATAGAGGAAATGTTCTGAGCCAAACCCTGGTTTTGGTGATACTGTGTTTTGAACCAGGCTTTTTGCTGCCTGTAGAGCCAGGAGGCTAACCAAACGGCATGGCCCATATTAGATATTTAGGCTCATATTAGATATTTAGGCTCATATTGGATACTCATGCCAGACTTACAACTAAATCTGGGCTAAATGCGGACGGAGAGCTCTGTAGCTGCACCTGTATATGTAGGAATTAGATCCTGACTTCACAGCGATGGCAGCGACTGTAATTCATCTTTAAACACACCTTTTTGGCTCTTATGAGGCACTTAATCTGTGTCTCTTCACTCTGGCTGTGTAAATCAAGGACACCTGGCTTTTCCTGACTTTTCACAGTATCCATCCTGAAAGAATCCATACATCTGAGCTGAGGAATACCAAAGGCTTTCAGATACTGTTCCAGGACGCTCCGAGACACCTGAATGTTCTTTATAGAGGGGGGAAAAAACCCAAGACGCGGCAGACTGATATCTCCATCACACAAACCCTGCGGGAATTGTCTCTACCTATGTTTTTGGAGGCCCTGGCCATGCTTGTTGCCAGACTGCTCTCTCCAGAAATCAGACATTGGCTGCCTCTTACTGTAGCACTTATCTCCATCCACCTTCTGGCACAGTTTGGTGCATGCCCTTGCATGACAGGTCACAGTGTTCTGGAAAGACCATGGTCTGATCTCTTTATTTCCTACAAAAGAGTAATTATCTGGGGTAAAACCTGACTAAATTAGGATAAACCCTGAGCTGGCCTGAACGATTCCTGTAAGAGAAACCAAACAGGAACTTTCCTCATTGATCCAGTAATACTCGGGGTGTGTTTTCCCTCTTTATTCAAAAATTACACTATTCCGAGTTTCCTGGATTTAGCTAGGCCCAAAAGCAAAGTCACAGCTCAAAATATTCTGAAATAAACTTCTAGGAAGGGTTTTCAGGTCTGGCTAAAACCGTAAGAGCTTTGGAAGTTGCCGATAGATGTCTGATCTTTCGCGATTTCCATCCCCATTTCCAGAGCGCTTAAGACGCTTCCAAGCTTTTCCCAGCTTATCCTCGCAGCACCTCACAGCCGCTGGACTTCTGCCCCATCGTAGAGAAAGCTAAGAGCATTTTGAGGAAGATAATGCAGCCTCTCCTTGCAGCCTGGCTGCAAATCCAGAGCCGCTCCACTTCCAGAAAGGGATTTTTAATGCAGTAGAGAAAGGAGAAGCTCTCGCTTGGGCTGGATACCTGCAGGACAGCTCGTCCCTGGCTGCGGCTTCCCATTAAGCAGGCACTGGCTATCAGACAAGCAGCTCCTTCCTATCCCAAAGCGCTCTGTGGAGCTGGCTGGAGGCCCCTTTCCCTTGCCTTCGCTCCGACCAACCGCCTAGAATAAAGGCTGCTAGTAAAATCCAGACATAAAACACAGAACGCAAAGGTGACTGAGACGTAACGTGTCGATGGAGGGAAAGAGCTTTCTAGCAACCCAGGGGTACACTAAAGGAGGCCATGTAATAAATGTCACACAGCCAGAATTGCTCCACATGGAACGGCACTGCCGGCTGGATAGACCCTTGAAGAATTCATTTATCCCTGTAGCCTGCAAATTAGGTATTTCCACCATTAGGTTAGTTAGAGACCACCTTAAAATGTTTACCTTCTTCTGTCTCAGCTATGGAGGCCTTTATCGTGCTTCCCCCATTAAGTCAGACCTCTGACTCCCACTGATGAGGGGAAGTAGCAATGCACAAGCCATGCAGCAGGCAACAAGCATCAGTTCACTTGGAGCTTGTCCCTGTGGGTTTCTTTTGGGGTTTAGATTGTGTTTCTCTTGCTGGAAGTGGGGATGCGGGGGTCATTTGGGACTTGTGAGCAAAGCCATCACCTACAGATCTGGGTCTCAAGGAGCACATGGCAAGAATATCACTCCATTGAGTCTTTGGCTGTCTCTTCTGCCCTCTCTGTTCCAGCCTTCCCAACTCCAGACCTTCCCTGGCAGGGTGAACTGACACCAGCTGCCTGTCAGAGTGCTCATTCTGTCCCTATGCCACTAAACCCACCCTTGCAGTTTACTACGCTCTCTTCGGTCCTCTTCATTTATACAGCACATGAATCTTTGTGTCCAGACCCTGGCACCACCAGCTCCTCACTGTGTCTCTATGCATCTGCAAGCACATAAGAGCTGAGATTAAACTGAGCTTTTCCTGACCCTCTTATTAACAAATTCAACTGCTTCAGCAGTGTGGGGTTATGTGAAGGAGCAGCATCCTTTCAACCCGCAACACAGCTACTAACTGCACAGAAAGCGTCTCTTCCAAAGCCACAGTCCAGGAGTATGAATCTCATTGCACTGCAGAGCTCTGCCTGCCAGAGTGCACGTCAAATTCCATATTATCCATCTGCTCCAGTAAAGGCTGAGCTGAAATATTAATTAGGAGATCCGATCCCTTCTCACCGGGAACAATCTGGATTTCATAGCTGAGGCAGAGGCCAGCAGAGCAGACAAAGCATCTCTGCAATACATCCTTTGCTGCTGGTTAAGGGCTTTCAAGGAAACAACCAACCTGGGGGGAGGACACAGGCTGTAAGAGACATGGACATCTGGTCTGTTTTGTCCACCCTTCATCCCCCCAGCACTCAGCCCCCAGCTCCTAAGTGCATGTTCAGAACAGAGAGGGACGACTCCTCTAACATAAACAGCTATAATATGGCAATAAAGATTAATGAGTAAAACTTGCCATTTTATGTATAATCCGTGGGGATTTACAATCATTAATCTTTATTAGTGTGTAATAACTGTTTAGACATTAAGGACAGATTCTCAGCTGGACAAAACTGGCTTTATTCCAACCAAGCCAATGGAGCAATGCCAGTTTACACCCTCCATGACCCTAGCTCTAAATGAGACCCATCCCCATCTGTAGGAATCATATCACTAACAGTATTTCCCCAACAGCAGGGGCAGACCAGTGAAGGCAACTATTTGTCTTTCTCTGTATCCGAAAAAGAGAGCTGCATGTGTCCAGGAAGCTCAACAATAGACATGTCAATAAACATGAGGAAATTCAATGAAAAAGCAACAGCAACAAAAGGAACCCCAAGGAGCAGGGAAGTGGATGATTTCTGAGGCAAGACTATAAGATCTGGTTTGGCAGGAGTGTAACTAAGAGGAATGTAGCAATCTTTGGCATGTGAAAGAGTGAAAGCACCAAGACGGGCTCCCAGAGATCCTCTAAGAGGAACAAGATGGAAGAGAGAGAAAGAAAAAGAGCATCTTGGCTGGCTTTTCTGAAAGAGGAGTTTGGGGTTTGTTTTTAATAAAGAAGAGGCCCATTAAACAAGGGAGCTGGTGAGAACCTTGTCTGAACTACATCAGACCAGCCACCAAAGAAATGCTGTGCTGACCAACGAGGATTTCCTCTTCCAAAATGCCTAGGAAAAGAGGGAGATGAGCAGGTACATCCTTAGCTTGCAGCAAGCATGGAGAAATCCCAACTAAGGTGTGCTTTTTCCAAGTAGTGACCCACCAACTGCATCCTCCATCACGCAGGGGAGGCCAGCCACCTCCAGAAATGGCATTCCCACCTCTTTACCAAGTCAGAAATGCCTCCTTCCTTGCCAGTAAACCTGACAAAAGTCAGGAAGTACAGTACATAGACACCTGTGTAAAGTTCGGTGCACTTGGAGAACCTCCAGGAAAGATGGGCATTTCACCCACTGCAGCAGCACAGACCTGGCATATAAAACAGTAACTGGCAAATGCCCTCCAACTCCTCTTTCTGGTTTAAGATACCAGTGGGCTCTTGGGGACCCAGAAAACAGCTTTCCTCCCAGTGACACTTCAAGAGCTCTAGGAATGGCAGGGCCTCAAGCACTGGGAGGTTGCAGGGGCATCAAGAGCTGTGTGGTGAAGGAAGAAAGGATGAACATCATGTCCTGGTGGTCCCGCACTGTCTGCCACAGGAATGGGCTGAGCATCCTTCATGCAGCCCGAGAACCACTGCTTGGGGCAGAGCAGAGAGGTCCTCCCTGCCTTGCAAATGGCTCACTGGAATTCATCCATGCAGCTGGTCCAGGGTACAGGTTCAAGCAGCTTTTCTGTCCTCTCTGTTCCCTGGTGCATTTTTGGTTTGTTTCAGGTTTATGGCGTGAGACCTGCTTTTTCTGCAGATTAAACATCCCAGTTCAGGACAATCTAAGACACAGACCTGTGGTGTCCAAGACCAAAAGAGGTTTCTTTAAGTCTCAACACCTTTGCTGTTCAGGGGGCATTGTTGCTGGGAAAGGCTTCATGTCCCAGAAACATGCCTGTCCTAGGCAGCCCTGAACTCATGTTACAGCCAAGCAGAGTCCTGAGCACCAGCCAAAGGCTTTTCATCTTCACAGAGGTTACAATCAAATGAAAGAGAAGAGAGTCTGATTTTCATCTTGTAGCCCAGCACGTCTTCAGGGCTTTTAAGCACACAGGAGTCCCTGCCTCTCCTCCCTGTGCCTGGGCCACCAACTCAGGCTTCTCTCTAAGAATACCCTAAGTCAGGCCAAGTTTTGCATCCACATGTGCCATGAAGGATGCAGGGACAGACAGACAATCTCTGCACTTCTTTCCTGCCATAACTACCTTCTGCAGAGGTGATCACTGTTTTCATTCACACTGGTCATACGGATTCATGCTTACTCTGGGCTGACGCAGATGACTTTTAAAGGAACAAAGTCACGGAGAATCAGGAGGGAAGGGAAGTGATTTGTTGCATGCCCTATTGTAATGTCATTAAAACAAAGGGATTAGACGGCCCAAGCACTGAAAGAGCAAAAAGCATAAAAGAAAGCATTCAGTATGTAGTGTCGAGGCATGCAGGAGTCGTTTTAGAGGGTTACTTAGCTGCAGACAACACTGACATTAATTTTCTATTGGAAAACGCTGGTGACATTAATGTCTGCTATTAATACTGAACTTTGACAGCATCTCATAAATTCAACCTGTCAATTACAATGGCACTGAAATAAAGGTGGTCTGAGGTCAAGGAGATGCGGTGTCCAAATGAGACTTATATTCCAGGAGGAAAGCGGCAAAAACAGTCTTTAACAAAAGCATCAGATCCATATGTAGGAAAACCAAAGGGTGGTTTTAAATGTCATGTTTTTCAAAGCAAGAATTGATGCTGGAACCAACTCCATAAACTGCCTGGCTGGACTTTTAGCTGCAGCTGAGGACAATCAATCAAAACAGCTCTCTGAGAAAGCGAGAGAGAGAAAACACACACACATACCCCATGGAATATGAGAGGGCAGATCATGAGCCATGCGAGGCCTCTGAAAATTACACTGTGAAGTAAAACATCCTTGGGTTTCACCCACCACAAATGTGACCTGAAAGGTTCCCCTTGACATGAAGTGGAATATGGAGCCTATCGTTACCAAGGGCCAGGCAGGCTCATGGCATGAGGGTGACGAAGGGGAACCTCTTCCCCAAAGCCTGCATGACCCTTGAGCTCTTCGCAACAAGGAAACCCCTGCACTCTGATTCCTGCATTCCTCCTCAAGCCACCCTGCTCTGCAGCTGAAGGGCATGAGGATTGAGAAATCCCCACAAGCAATGCTCCCATATATCCTTCGACGCCAGCCCCAGGGCAGAACTGGACTATTTTAGGGTTCTCTCTGTGGGTGCTGCCAGCCCTGGCTGTGCTGTCTGTGTGCACCTATTCAAAGTGGTCGATATGTCCCTAGCACAAGAGGTACCACTGTCCAGGAACTCCTGCTCCACATACTGCCCTCCCCAACATCCCTTCCAAGGCTTACCAAACAGATGCTCAGACTATTCCAGAAGCCCAATGTGCATCAACAGAGACTGGAGCCACTAAACTAGGAGAGAAAGGGCTGGATCCCAGGCTGAACCACATCCTGCACAATGTAGATACGGCAGAGCAAGCCATGCTTCGAGTTGGGATTTGACTCTGAGAGTTGTGCCAAAGTGATGGATGGGGGAAGACAACCATGTGGCGGGGCATGAAGCACACATGCACGCTCCAGTGCAGCCACACACACAGGCACAGTTCTTCATGGGCTGAGGGAAGGAGCCATGAGCAATGGCAAAGGTCCTCATGGCTGAGTGAGGCAGCTATACAGGTTTGGCTCAGTCAATCTGGAGCCTTGTGCATGGTCCCCCCTTTCTCTTGACAGTGACCGTGTTACCTAAAAGCAGCGTGATCTGCCACCTTTCCCTCCCACCCCAACAGTCACCATGCTCCTGCCCATGCTAATAGCCCTTCTCTGAGCACCTGGAAAACAGCACTGAGCTCCTGGTAGGGTGGGCTGTGGTTTCTCTGTGTGGTTTCCAGGCTGCAGCTCTATGGAGGACACCTGCAGCCCATGCTGCAGCTCCTGGCTGCCTTCAGAATCCCAACCAGAGCTGGACATGGCCCAAGCCATGGGCAGGCATGGGCTCCAGGGGAGCTCAGTAGCACCACCAAAGCCTGTGGGCAAGCACAGAGGGATTGTTGCTGACACAGTGTGAGAGCCCTGGAAACTCACACTGAGATATCCCGTGTTTCACAGATGCTATGCTGTGCATACTGTTATCCCTTCTCATCTGGAGAAGGAGAGAGGAACTCCTTTCTAGGCTCAAAGCAGCTCATCCCCAGCCCAAGGGCACTGCAATGCTGCTGGGGTTGGTGGGGACCAACCACTGCAACCTCCTCCTCGTCTTTGTGCAACTCATCTGACAACCTAGTTTCCTCTGGGTTTTTGTCCCAGACACTATCCCAGCAATGTCCACACCTCGTAACCTGCCCGATATAGTGGGATAAGTTGGTGGAATGCAGGGCAGGGGCTTTCCCTTTGCAGGAGGCTGACAGTGCACCAAAAGACGGATGGGATGCACCAGGAAGAGGCAACCTCACAGGATGCTGGGGCCTCCCTCCCTTACAGTGATGCTGCATCACAGCTTGGGTAGCTGAGCTGAGATCCTTCTTTATAATCTCCTTTTAGGATGCACATTAAATATTTTCCACAGCACAGACACTTCTCTTCTTTCTCCTTTCCTTTGACACCTTTTGAGCAGCAAAGCCCTACAACTATCGCTTGCTGTGGCCTCATCATCATCGTCACCACGCATTCATCCTCATATAAAAGAGAAATCTATTCCATCAAGCACTTAACATAAATATTAAAACAATGGAAGGGACAAAATATAAATCTAAATACAACTTCATGACTACCATAGCACCTATTACCATGACAAAGCAAATTCTGGCTCGGGGGGGAAGGGGACGCGGAGGAAGTTAGGAAGAGGGACTTTGACTGTCATTAAATATGTAAATCACTCTTTAACATGGGGTGGGGTTTTTTTTTGCTGTTTTGGTTTTTGTTTTAAGGTTTCCAACCTCCTTACAATTCATTTCACTACCCAGCTCGTTCTATGTCACTATGGATACCAAAGAACCCTTTGAAAAACTTCGGCGAGGCGGGGGGTTTCTCAGCATACAAACAAAACACAGCGAAACACGGCGGCTTTCTGTTGGTGCTTCCATGACAAGTCCTGCCACGCGCCCCTCCCCTGCACCCACCAGTCCACAGAAGGGCAATTCATGTACAAGTCCAGTTCTCAGTCTCCCAGGATGAGTTTGACAAAAGAGGCGACGTCTGTCTCTTTGGATTCGTGCAGGGTGAAGAAAGGATGTTGCTGGGAAAGAAAAGAGGGGAAAAATAGAAACCATTATTATTCATGATGCTGAGGACCAAACTGAAAACCTTTTCAGACAATCTTCTAGACAAGGAAAACGATTTTGTCACTAGCATCTGAATACTGGGCTTTCCATGTTTTGCAGCTGAGGCAAGTGAGGGAACTCAATGGGCCACTTCATGAAGGCTGCAGAACTGTGCTGCCCTCATGGATTCCCTCTAAACCCTGAGCCTGGCTGGGCTGCTTTCAAAGGAAGAGACAGTATTAAAAAGCACTGCCTTCATCTCTTAATACATCATGCCTTTCAGCACACACTGCAGTCTTCAAAAGCATTGTCTCCATCTCCAGCACATCGTGCCCTTCGGCACATGCTGGCTCACAGCTCTGTGGTACCCCAGGAGAAGATGTGCTCCTCGTAATAGGGTGGTTACCCACCACACCACGTGCCAGCTCCATCAGGAGCAAGGAAGACCTTGCAAGGGAGGCTGACTGCAGTGGGTTTTCTGTCAGCTTCCTGCTTTATCTGTGTATTTACCCTCTGGTGACTTTTGAGTCTCATTTCTTCCCTGCAATTGCTCATACTCACAGCAGGAGATGGCTACTTTACCCCTAACCACCGCAAAGAGGAAAGCCATCCCGGCTGGAAAACCATCCGCAGCTGTATGTTTAACTACTTAATCGTGACCAACATGGGAAGACATCCTGCCAGAAAATCCTGCCTCCATTTCAGCACAAATGGAAAAATATGTGTAAGGAATCAAAAAACACAACCAAATGCCCCTTGACAGCAACAGCAAAGCCCCTCTCCACTAGCACCAGCCATACAGTTTGCTAACGGGGGCTGCAACACATCAGCTAAGATCATTCAACTTCCACCTGAGATCACCAAAACCACTGTTTGATACCCACTGTCCTGTCAGTTGATTGTATTTATTTGTAAGGATGGTGTCAGAGAGAACCAAAAGGCAGCCAGGACACCGTGGGGCTCACAGGTGACCTCAAATCCATGCAAAATAGTGTTGTGCTTCCCATGCGCAGGCTGGGGGAGCTCGGTTTGGTTTCTCACCCTCTTACTTCATTCCAGATTGGACAAATCGGGGTTTCCAGCGTTTTTCAAAGCTGCACCTCACCTTGGTCCCTCAGCATTGGCTATTCCAGTGATCATCTACAGCAGTGGCCAAGTGGAGGGAAAAGAGATTTTCCAAGGTGGGCTTGAGTGGAAAGTTATCCAGGGAATAACAAGAGGCAGCTCTGAGCAGCTGGGAAGCGACCCAAAGACACACCAGCAAGGAAAAGGAAGCACAATTATGTGGGAAACAGAGCTGAAACGGGTTGAGGCAAGGATCCAGACGTAATTTAAGGTCTCCCTGGGTCAGACAGTCACGGGAATTCAAGTGTCCTGAATGACTCTCGTAGAGATGGCCCAAATGGCCTGCTGTGTTATTATCCCAGCGCGATGCCACTGCTTCCACATCCCAGCTAAATCGCACCCAAGGCAGAGCTACCACAGCCTGGAAGCACCCACAAGCATGACATGGGTGTTAGTGGTGGCCTCCAGCCCTGTCTCTCAGTGAATCCAACCCCTTTGCAACAATGAGCCTGGTCATAGCACCAAACACCCTGTGTCAGGTCAATGTGCCCTATTCAGTGTGCAGACCACCGGTCCTGCAGTAGTTTCATGCTCTACTTCACCTGGGGAAATGGGTTTTAAAATGAAATTAAGCCTCCCTATCAGTTTTCCTGATGCTCAAGATAGAACAGAGTCATATTTTCCATGAGAAACCTCAATTACACAGGAAAGCAAGGGAGCAGCCTTGGTCTAAATGACAAGTCCAATCCAGTACCGCAACTTAATGCCGTAAGGGAGAGAGGAGGGAGCAAAAAAACCCCAACAAAACAGCAACCCTCAACCACAGGACCTCACAACATTCATGTCAGCCATAAAATACCACAGCATTGAGATACTCTGGAGAGGTGATCCAAGAACCTAATTCAATAGAAATGCACTCGCTTGCCAACGGGTATTAATGCTGCAACAGACGGAGCTGCTCCGGTGAACCTTCTTGATAAAAGGCCACTTGGCAAACTTCAGAAATTTGCTTAAAATATATATGTATTTATTCAATAATAATGAGAAAAAAGGGCAGAAAAAAAAAAAAAAGGAGCCATAAACCTCGGGCCTCTCTTTGTTTGAAACCAGTATTTGGGCAAACTGTGTGTAAATCAGATCTATATATAGACTAATTGCATTACAGGGCCCAGCAAGAAATGCCACAGGAATTATTCATTGCTTACAACCACATGCAGAAAGCACATGGATTTCCAGTGTGTCTTGCAGCTAGAGAGCACCTTAAACCTCCACACCACACAGGGCTCAACACCTCAGAGCAGAGAGGTAGCAATAAGGCTGACCCCTTGGATGACATAATGGATGTCCTATGAGTTATGGGGCATGAGACATCAATGCCTGAGGGAATTCTGCAGCAGCTTCTGCCCTTTACACAGGAGATCTTCCCAGTGGCACTGGATGGAGTGGCCAGATATGGACAGGCAAGTATTTGGGTTAGGATCTTTAGAAATCAGTCAGGCACCTTCCTGCCTTTAGCAAGCTGTGTATCAGGTAGGGCTATAAAAGGGACTAGATGCTTAGGGAGTGAAACACTGACTTCCTAAGCTGTCCTGCTTTTTGCTGGCAACTGGGAGCACCAGCATCAATACCAGAAAGTTGGGAGAAAGTAAGAGGCCATGAAACCTTGGATCTCCAGCAGAACAATCTCACCACAGACCCTGTTCTTGCCAGCTCCGGCCCAGAGCTCTGGCTGAATGTACACCAGTGTCTGCACTGCTGTGAGTTCATCAGCAGTTAAGTGCATCTGACCTCAAAGCCCTGCACTGCCTTTACATTTCCCCCTGTCGTAAGCCTTTATCAGCATCTTCTTCCTTAGTTATTCCTCTGTCCATACAGCAAACAGTATCCAAGCAGCAGATGAAATTCAGTAACCGGAATTATTAGTCACAGACTCGTCTCTGTCCCTAATAACCAGGAATTACTCTGTCCAAAAGGTCTCCTCTCCAAGGCACCACAATAGTGAAGCCTAGCAGGCTACTGAGCTCCTGCAGCCCACGTGGAGCATCCATGGTGCACGCATTTCACTTGAGTGTCTGAAGCCATCACACAGATGATTTTCTCCTCACTAACTGATTCTGCACACCCTCATTCTTGTCCCTTAGCACACTTGTTAATTGCTTTAACATTTCTCTCCCTTGATCTAACTGGAATAGCACCTGAATGAGATTTCAAAGAGCATCTCTGATTTGCAGTCATCCCCCCAAGCCCCTGAAGCACCATGATTCTCTCATCTGTTATGGAAAAAAGAGATGCTAAGCATCCCAAATCACCAGTCACTATTAGAAACCGTGTCTTCAGCATCTCATTGTAACCCATCTCAGCTCTGAACCAACACACTGCTTAATGCCGGCACACTCACCATAAGCTCTGGGTATGTTGGCCGCTCTTTGGAATTCTTCTTCAAGCTTTAATGAGACAAAAGAAGAAAAACATTAAGTTTTACATTCAGTATGCAATCTAAGCACAGCCATAATATTATACCATAGCAAAAGCAAGGTTTTAAGTCCCTGTAGAGTAAGCCCAACTACTCATCTGTGTGTTAAGTGAACAGCTTAAGGCTTGAGGACACCTACAGCCTGCACACAGGCCCATATGGTACACACAAGTGCAGCGAGCTCAAGGTCAAACAAGACATCCAAGGACGCCATATGCACCAGGTAAGGCACTGCCTGTTGCTGGCGACCGGGTGCAATTGGGGTTTTTGGGTGCTATCCAGTAGGCCAGCAACTAAGGGCATGATACAGCCTCCAACCACCGACTGGGAACGGTGACCGAGTGGCTCCAAAGCACGTGTACAACTGTTTGTTTATCACTGCGCTGTTATCAGCAGGGACGGTTACATGGGACATCCTTTTTTTCTCCTCTCCTACAACAGATGGCTCTGGAGGGTTGTAGCTGGGAGTTATTTTGGTTCCCCTCCAGCAGAAAATAGCTTTTAAAAGACAGGACGTAATCTCTACTCGCTTCCTGTCAGTGTATTTAGGGGAAAGACACTTGGAGGGACTTGAAAAGATCTTCACACACGTACACGTCGGTGGCGGGGAAAAGGTGTCACACTGAGCAAAACAAAAGTGAGAACCTCGGCGGTGATAAGTCGCTCCTCTGCTGGGATTTAGCCGGAGCCCAGAGGAAGCAGAGGACACACACTGAATAGATATTTCCTGCTTGCTGTGTGGAGCGGGCTCGTGTTTAGTGTCATGTTGTGAATGAACAGAGGAACCTAGTAACGATACGTGCCAATAGCGCCGAGCCGAAGGTACGGGATGTGTCACATCCTCTGAGCTCAAAAGCGGCCCAAGCCGCGATGCTAAGGTGAATTTGAAGGTTAGGTGTGTCCATAAGCAGGATTCAGGGATAATCCTCTTAATCTAGACCCTCTACAAACAAAACCACTTGCTCCCAGGTTACTAATACCAGGAAATCTGGTGACAAGTTACTGAAACCAATGTAAATCTTCAGGAACGATGAGCCATATTTGGATCTGATCCTGACTCAGCTGTCCAGGGAACTTCCCTGCAGTGGCTACAGGTAATCAGAGTTTGCTGCCCCAGCGGCTGTGATTCACTCTGTGACCTCCTGAGACTGAGATAGACCTAAGCCAGGCCAACCACAATACACTGAGTTGATGTGACCTTCATCAGCATCAGAAGAAATCCTCAGACTCCAATGACACAAAACTGCAGCCAAAATTCACTTTACCAAGTCCATGCCACTCCACTGGTGCCCAGGGATCTTCAGTGATCCTGGAGGATGGGATTTGCGAGGAGAGGAACCTCCACACGCCCCCCAAAGCTTTCAAGACGACAGCGGGGTCGTTCTTCTCACTGCAACCACCACGGTATCTTACTCCTGAATCAGCCCACGGCTATAGCTGCAAGACGCCGTGCTTGCAGGAGCAAAACATTCAGTGGGGAACAACAGCCTGCCTGGCACAAACAGGCAGCTTTGCAATAACAAGCAGAGAGCCAGCAGCACGGGAGAAAGGCAGCTGGTCCAAAATCACAGCGTGGGCCTCGCAGAAAAACAGCGGGCATTTTGTGAGAGGGTTTTTCCAAGCTCCCACCTCGCACAGACACTGAGCAGCGTGGGCACGGGCAGGTATTCCCCAGCGCAGGTCAGCGCGCAGCTCATCACGGGGACCTCAAAGACACATTTGAACGAGACTCCAAGGAATCCACATGTCCGTACTTCGAGTCCTGGGGCAGGAGTGGCTGATAATCCCCTTCCCGGGTAGCAGCAGAGCCATCCGGGCTGAGTGCCCTGCTGCTGGCGGCTCGGGAGCAGTCTCACATGTCTCTGTACTTGTGGATGTGCCGTCCTCTCCTGGCCACCACGCAACCCCCCCCATCCACCTGCCAACTTGGCAAGCCGCGGATGGCACTGCAGCGCCTGGAAAATAGAAGCGCCTCCCAGGTGGTTTCCAGGGAAGCTGGGAGGGAGAAGCAGTCAGGAGCCACGGGGCCGCTGCCAGCTCTCTGCTGAACCATACGACGAGGGCAGCTGCGAGTCTCCTCGGGCGCGGGGAGAGCCTGTGCTTTCATGCAGCGCTCGCAACCTCCAGACAGCACGCATCTGCTCCAGCCCTTTTCCTACACCGCAGCCAAACTCTCCCGCTGCTTCCAGCTCTGAGTCCCATGGAAAGCAGCGCAGCAGCTGGAGGGCCCCGGTAGCTGCTAACGGGGGCCACCATGGGGCTAACTCTGCTCTTAGAGCTGTGTATCCCGTGGGAGCAAGAGGATGCCACCATTCTGTGTCCTACTCCTGTCCCTGCCATGGGACGTGACGGGTCCATCAGACCTCCATGCCTATATTGTCCATGCTGCCAGCCCGGCCGCAGACATCCCATGCTGATGGCAAATGGATCCAGAAAGACTCCTAAACCCCCTCCTCCTCTATGCCCCCTCCAGGCCTGTCCTTTACCACCTCAAGCAGGGAAGATGCCCACTACCACCAAAGGCACAGCACCAAGCCCCAGCCTGTCCCTCGTGGATCAGTGAGGACATGAAGGTCCATCCCTTCGCCTGGGGAGGATGTTTTGATCAAAAGCTTGGGTTGCACCCTAAGGGGATGCCCATGAGGACAGGGATGCTTGTGGGGACAGGGATGCAGGAGGCACCATATCCTCCCCACAGCCTGGCAGAGGAGCGCAGGGCAGGGCTGGGTGAGGCCAAGGGAGCACTTTACCATTGCGAGGTAAAATCGACGAACTCCGCTGAGAACTTCTCCGCCGGGAGCTGCGGCGATGGCTCCTCCACCACCTGCTTGAGCTGCTGGAATGGCGTTCCCCAGGAGTCATAGGGAAAGCGCAGGATGGCCAGCTCAATCTGCAGAGACACAGCCAAGCCTCAGCCCCACAGCATCTCGCCCTCCTTCCCCACACGCTGCCCATGTGCCCATCCCGGGTGTGTTATTTAGGCACAAATACATGATGTTTCCTCACCCCCACTTGGCCACCACACCTTGTTTAACCTCTTCCATATGGGACAGGCTGGAGGAGACCCAGCAGTCTCCATATGCAATACTCTGCTGTTAGACTTGGGAAAGGTTTGAAGTCAAAGCCAATGCCACATCTCAAAGGATAACTGTGCTTTCAAATGGCTTTGCAAGCAGATGGATTCCCCCTAAACTCTGCGTGGGAGATGCCACCCGTCCCTCCTCTTCTGAGGGGGACTTTGCTAATTGCAAAGTGTTGGAGTGTTTTTCTGTGCTTTAGAAGCCAACCTGCTCCAAGGACACAGCTGCCTTCGCCTTAGCCCATGCTGCCATCTCCCGGCAGCCCATCGCCAC